>CAXKVX010002926.1:0-24182 GCA_964058865.1 Eleocharis quinqueflora | reverse complement strand
ATAAGGTACTTTGTGTGTTTTCTTCAATGATTACATCTGTAAATGATGTACTATGATCAGAATTATTCATAAGTGAAGTACTCGTACATGAAGCACTTAGAGCAGTACTCTATACTTCTTCGTTGTATTTTAGTGAATGGTTGCAACACTTAAATGAAGAACTCCGAGAAGAAACTCTTCCGGTAGTAATATATGATGCTTTGTGAAGTTTTCATGATATGTTATTACTCATAAATGATGTACTCTCATCAGAAACACTTCTCATAGTAGGATATGAAGCTTTGTGGTGTTTATTTATTGGTTTCCTCCCATAAATGAAGTACTCAGATAAGAAACACCTCTCGTAGTAGGATAAGATGCTTTGTGATGTTTTCTTCAATGGTTACATCCCAAAATGAAGTACTATGATCAGAATCACTCATAAATGAAGTACTCGTACATGAAGCACCTAGAGTGGTACTCTGTGCTTCTTCGTTGTGTTTTAGTGAATGGTTACAACACTTAAATGATGTACTTCGAGAATAAACTCTTCTCGTTGTAATATTTGATGCATTGGAGTTTGTTGAAAGGTTATCACTCATAAATGATGTACTCGGATAAGAAACACTTCTCGTAGTACGATAAGATGCTTTTTTATGTTTTGTTCAATGGATACACCTATAAATGAAGTACTATGATCAGAATCACTTATAAATGAAGTACTCAAACATGAAGCACTTAGAGTGGTGCTATATGCTTATTCGTTGTGTTTTAGTGAATGGTTACAACACTGAAATGAAGTACTATGATCAGAATCACTCGTAAATTAAGTACTCGGACATGAAGCACCTAGAGTGGTACTCTGTGCTTCTTCATTGTGTTTTAGTGAATGGTTACAACACTTAAGTAAGTACTCGGAGCAAAAACTCTTCTCGTAGTAATATATGATGCTTTGTGGAGTTTTCTTCAAAGGTTATCACCAATAAATGATGTACTCTGATTAGAAACACTTCTCATAGTAGGATATGATGTTTTGTGGTGTATTCTTTAATTGTTACCTCCCATAAATGAAGTACTCGAATAAGAAACACTTTTCGTAGTAGGATAAGATGCTTTATATATTTTCTTTAATGGTTAACACACACAAATGAGGTACTCTGATGAGAATCACTCATAAATTAAGTACTCGGACATGAAGCACCTAGAGTGGTACTCTGTGCTTCTTCGTTGTGTATTAGTGAATGGTTACAACACATAAATGAAGTACTCGGAGCAAAAACTCTTATCGTAGTAATATATGATGCTTTGTGGAGTTTTCTTGAGAGGTTATTCGTCATAAATGATCTACTATGATCAGAAACATTTCTCATAGTAGGATATGAAGTTTGTGGTGTTTTCTTTAATTGTAACCACCCATAAATGAAGTATGCAGATAAGAAACACTTCTCGTAGTAGGATAAGATAACTTACTATGAATGACGTACTATTAACAGAATTACTCATAAATGAAGTACTCGTGCATGAAGCACTTAGAGCGGTACTCTATACTTCTTCGTTGTATTTTAGTGATTTGTTACAACACTTAAATGAAGTACTCCGAGAAGAAACTCTTTCCGTAGCAATATATGATGCTTTGTGGAGTTTTCATGATATGTTATTATTCATAAATGATGTACTCTCCTCAGAAATACTTCTCATAGTAGGATATGAAGCTTTGTGGTGTTTTTTTAATGGTTTCCACCCATAAATGAAGTACTCAGATAAGAAACACTTCTCGTAGTAGGATAAGATGCTTTGTGATGTTTTCTTCAATGGTTTCATCCATAAATGAAGTACTATGATCAGAATAACTCATAAATTAAGTACTCGGACATGAAGCATTTAGAGTAGTATTCTGTGCTTCGTTGTGTTTTAGTGAATGGTTACAACACTTAAATGAAGTACTCCGAGAAGAAACTATTCTTGTAGTAATATATGATGCTTTGTGGAGTTTTTTCGAAAGGTTATCATGAATAAACGAGTGCTCTGATCAGAAACTTTTCACATAGTAGGATATGATGATTTGTGGTGTTTTCATTCATTGTTACCACCCATAAATGAAGTACTTTGATAAGAAACACTTCTCGTAGTATGATAAGATGTTTTGTGATATTTTCTTTAATGATTACCACCCATAAATGAAGTACTCAGATAAGAAACACTTCTTGTAGTCGAAAAAGATGTTTTGTGATGTTTTCTTTAATGGTTTCCACCCAAATGAAGTACTCTGATCAGGATCACTCATAAATTAAGTACTCCGACATGAAGCACTTAGAGTGGTACTCTGTGCTTCTTCATTGTGTTTTAGTGAATGATTATAACACTTAAATAAGTATTCGGAGCAAAAACTCTTCTCGTAGTAATATATGATGCTTTGTGAAGTTTTCTTGAAAGATTATCACACATAAATGAATTACTGATCAGAAATATTTTTCATAGTTGTATATGATGCTTTGTGGTATTTTCTATAATTATTACCACTCAAAAATGAAATACTGTCATAAGAATGACTTCTCGTAGTAGGATAAATGCTTTGTGATAATTTCTTTAATGGTTACCACTCATAAATAAAGTACTCAGATAAGAAACACTTCTCGTAGTTGGATAAGGTGCTTTATGATGTTTTCTTTAATGGTTATCACCCACATATGAAGTACTCTAATCGGAATTACACATAACTTATGTATTCGGACATGAAACACTTAGAGTGATACTATGCTTCTTCGTTGTGTTTTAGTGAATGGTTACAACACATAAATGAAGTACTCGGAGCAAAAACTCTTCTAGTAGTAATATATGATGATTTGTGGAGTTTTCTTGAAAGTTTATCACTCATAAATTATTTACTTTGATCAGAAATACTTCTCATAGTAGGATATGATTTTTTTGTGGTGTTTTCTTTAATGGTTAACACCCATAAATGAAGTACTCTGATAAGATAACTTCTCGTAGTAGGATAAGATGCTTTGTGATATTTTCTTGATGGTTACCATCCATAATTGAAGTAATCAAATAAGAAACACTTGTCATAGTAGGATAAGATTATTTGTGATGTTTTATTTAATGGTTACCACCCACAAATTAAGTACTCTAATCAGAATCACTTTTAAATGAAGTACTCAGACATGAAGCACTTAGAGTGGTACACTATGCTTCATCGTTGTGTTTTAGTGAATGGTTAAAATACTTACTCGGAAAAGAAACTCTTCCCGTGGTAATATATGATGCTTTGTGGAGTTTTCTTGAAAGATTATCACTCATAAATTATGTACTCTGATCAGAAACACTTCTCATAGTATGATATGAAGCTTTGTGTTGTTTTATTTAATGGTTACCACCTATAAATGAAGTACTCGGATAAGAAACACTTACCGTAGTAGAATAAGATGTTTTTTTTTATGTTTCCCTCAATTCTTACACCCATAAATTAAGTACTATGATCAAAATCACTCTTAAATGAAGTACTCGAACATGAAGCACTTACAGTGATACTCTATGCTTCTTCGTTATGTTTTAGTGAATGGTTACAACACTTACTCGGAGAAAAAACTCTTCTCGTAGTAATATATGATGCTTTTTGGAGTTTTCTTGAAAGATTATCACTCATAAATAATGTACTCTGTTCAAAAACACTTCTCATAGTAGGATATGAAGCTTTGTGGTGTTTTATTTAATGGTTACCACCCATAAATGAAGTACTCGGATAATCTCGTAGTAGGATAAGATGTTTTGTGATGTTTTTTTCAATGCTTACATCCATAAATGAAGTACTATGATCGGAACCACTCATAAATGAAGTACTCGGACGTGAAGCACTTAGAGTGGTACTCTATGCTTCTTCGTTGTGTTTTAGTGAATGGTTACAACACTTAAGTGAAGTACTCGGAGCAAAAATTCTTCTCGAAGTAATATATGATGCTTTGTGGAGTTTTCTTGAAAGTTTATCACTCATAAATTATTTACTCTCACCAGAAACACTTCACATAATAGGATATGAAGTTTTGTGGTGTTTTCTTTAATGGTTACCATCCATAAATGAAGTACTCTGATAAGAAACACTTCTCGTAGTAGGATAAGATGCTTTGTGATATTTTCTTTAATGGTTACCACCCATAAATAAAGTACTCAGATAAGAAACACTTCTCGTAGTAGGATAAGATGCTTTGTGGTATTTTCTCTAATGGTTATCACCCATAAATGAAGCACTTTGTGATGTTTTTTTACTCTATGCTTCTTCGTTGTGTTTTAGTGAATGGTTACAACACATATATGAAGTACTCCGCGAAGACTCTTCTCGTAGTAATATATGAAGCTTTGGGAAGTTTTTTGAAAGGTTATCACATATAAATGAAGTACTGATCAGAAACATTTCTCATATATAAATTAATTTTCAATCCATCCGATAAAATAGTAAAAAAATTCAAAGAATGTAAAATTTGATTTCCAAGTCTATATTAATATGGAGAATGTTTTCAACGGTCCGGATCGATCATTTGCATTTGCTACCATGGAGCGGTTGCGAGCGGTTGAATGTTTGGCGACTACAGATTTCTCCTCATATATCTTTCTTAAAATCAACTTTATTTTTTGAAGTAATTATTCTAAATTTTAATATACCAAAGTTTGAATAATATCAATTTCAATTCACATAAAAGGCCAAGAATTTGACAAAAATTCAAATTTTTAGTTTAAAAATACCTAAAATTATTAAATAACAAATTCAAGAAAGTGCAAAAACCAAAATGCAACAATTAAATTCGTTATTTTCTAGTAAATTACAAAATTTCAAACACAAGCAACGGAGGTGGCTCTGATACCATTTGTTGGTTTTAATTTGGCGCAATTTAATTTAGGGTAAGAGCCAATATACAAAATCCTAAATTACAACTAAACATTGCAATTACAACAATTCAATTGGACTCTGTGCTACGTGTTTGAAATATAAAGAGAGCGGAAGCGAGAACTTACGATCCATCTCTCGTTCAATATTCTTGTGAATCTTCGAGATGTCGGAGGAGATGTCCTTAGAAAACCCCAGAAGATTCGCCGACGGATCCTTCCAAGCATCTACGGGTTGCTTTCTTTTCTCCAAGAGCACGAACAACTAGAGGAGTACAATCACTTAATGGAGCAGTGAATTGGGAGCTATGCACAACACATATGTCCTAAATAATTACGTTTTCAATTACCCGTAATGCTTGGAGACCCAGCGCTATTTATAATGGTGTTAACATATCTTACAAATATATAAAATTAATTATCAAATATTCATAGAATATATGAAATTATATTCTCTCCAAATCTTTTCCAAATCCTATTATTTACTTCTGTAAACAATTCCACAGAATTTGGTATAAAATCTAAAATATCCAATAAAAAAGATAACGGTAAATCTAGGCATTCAAAACCTGCCTTGTAATAGGTCTCTTGCGGTCACAATGGATCTCATTGCGGCCGCAATTGACTTGGCTTCCAGACTTGGTAGGATTCTTGCGGCCGCAATGAGGAATATTGTGGTAGCAATCAATCTTCTGAAAATCAGAAGATTAACTGTCAAATCTTCCTATTCCATTGCGGGCGCAAAAGATCTCCTTGCGGCCGCAATAGACCTGAATTTGGGTTGTTTTGCTTGGGCTTTGATCCAACTTGAGTTGGGTTTAGCCCAAATAATATTTCTGACTTTATATTAACACCAATATATAATTTAATTAATTATAATCGATCCATCAATAATTATAATTAATTTACTTTAATTTTATATGCATTCATGCTCAAAATCTTAGTAAAATATGTATAATGCAGCCGCAATATATAATCGATCCATCAACTTGATTAATCACATTTCACGATATATCCATATATTAATCCTTATAATATTAGGCGATAGTACATGACATATAGTAATCATATAACACGTAGTCCAAACTTTATTTATTAGAATTGACGTCTCAATTCCAACAGTTTCTTCCTTCATCGAGCTTCAAATTGTACAATACAGTGCACATTTATTTCTAATTTGTAGAACGGAATAAAATAATTCAATTTTGTTGCCATCTTGACTTGAAATTGCAATTTCTAACATCCAATTGAATAGTTGATGTTGCTACCAGAGGCCCAAGTTATCTTGAAGTTCGGCGACAAGCAGTTGTTCGGAATCGATGATCCGCACTTGCTGGAAGTGGGTGAGATCATGGACATCCTTAAGCCAGGTTGTTTGCTGAGCGTCTCGCTTCTTCAGACTTGATGCAAGTAAGGATCTTTGAACTTATATAATATCTATGCAATTCTCGATTAGTGAAAATACATATATAATTGCAATGTACATATATACACGCAAGTGTCTTGCATGTCATCTTGGAACATTTGGGTTGTCGAAGTTTCTCTTTCTTGATCCCGCCTCGTGCACGGAGACAAGTGTATTCCAGAATTATGCCACCACAGTAAATTACATTAAGAACTTCTTCATTGGTATCAAGGACCCGAAGGACGCCATTTTCTTGTTTTATATTGAATGATTAGAATAATTATCCTTTCAATAATACAATCAATTAGTTTTCTATATGCATACTAACTAGACTAAATGTAAATTGTAGCAATCACTGGTACCTTTTGGTATTTCAAATCTCCTCAAAGCAGATTTATGAGATTGATTCTCAAAACAAATCATGGAACATGCTAGAAGTAATTAGGGCATTGAATGCATAAGTCATTGGTATTCTTTAAAACACTTTTAATATACATGATTAATGATGCTGATTTCGACTTCTATCAATTTATACAGGTCATTGCGGCAATATTATCAAGCAAAGAAGTAGAGCAAAACCAGTAAATTTGGGATCCAGGTTGTCAAAGTAAGTGTTCTAAACTTAATCTCAACTTCATTCGCAATTTAGTAGGATTTGAGCCTTTATCAAAATAGTTTGTCACTTTCATAATTTTCTAGAGTCCTTCGCAATCTAATGGTTGTGCGTGTGGATTTTATGTCATGCGAGCAATATTTGACATAGCGCCGAAGTACAACGATGTAGAGAGTTTGAGACCACTAAAGCTATATGTGCAAAATTTATTTTTCAATGAATTATTTACAGATAATTAATTAGTGTGATCGAACTACAACAATAATGCTACTTTTTTCAGGAGCTCGAGCCATATCCCTCTTCATATTCGGATAGCGATATCGAACATGTAAAAACAATGTTGTGTGAGTATCTTAGTTACTATTTGTGATTTTGTGTGTTGTGACTTTGTAGACGATCAATCAATGCACTTGTATGTACATATTGTGTATTATCTAAATTTGTTGTTAATTTTATTGCATGTGTTGATTTGTATCATATGTTATGTTTATTTTGTTTGTATAAATTTGTTGTATTATATAACTTTTTTGGGATTTGATATCGATATGGGCTAGCAATATGCAATATTGTTTGGGATCGATATCGATTAAATTTGTTGTTTGCATTATTGTTATATATGTTGTATATTGTTGTACGATTAGTAATATGGGTTAGCCACAGAAAATCAATACTGCTTTAAAAAATAAGGTTTATAATATCAGGCTTTATAAAAAGGCCACTATAAAATACCCAACAAAGTGTAGCTATTATATTGTCTATTATAGCGACTTTTCTCAATGGGCCGCTATAATAGGGTAGTCTTCTATAGCGGAGATTGGCTAAAGTCCGCTATAACATACGATCATTAATAGCGGATGGCAATTAAAATTCGCTATATAGATTGACTTTCAACAGCGGAGGTTATAAACTTTTAACATCCCAGCAACAACACTCTTCATAAACCATTATTAAAAGCTATATAAATCTGCTATTAAATTCTCATTTTGTAGTAGTGATTAAGATACGTTGGTTGTGGAGAAGAGGTCTTTAACTGCCAAAACATTTATAAACTTACATATATAAAAGTTGAAAATGCTTAGCTACAGTGATTATGAATAGTATTTTCACTGTAGTGTGCTATAATAAAACACTGTAGCAAAAAAATTCAAATTTTTGCAATTATTCTGCCATTGTTTTTTTTTTTTAGTTTTTCGCGTACGAGCGCGTATGTCTAGTTATTATAATATTCAACCAAAGTCAAGAAACATATATATTTCAACACTTCATTGACCAAAATTACATAAGGTGGCTTAATTAATTACCAGCTTCTACTAGCTAGGGTACATGAAGCTCGCTCTCATGCATACGAAAAAACTATTAATTAAGCTACCTTCTTTTTTCAGGTAACTAGAGCTATGTATAAGCTTCAGTTTATTTTCTATGACATTATAATATAAATTAATCGCCATTTGAGCCTCTCCTGGTAATTAGCTTTTGCATGCCTTCTCTTAAGCTTCTTTGTCTGCATCAAATTAAAGAATTAAGGCTGGCTGTTAGTGCAGTAAAATTATGCTGTTAAGGAATATTTTAATAATTCAAAGCAAAAAAATAAGTAATTTTGATTGATAAAATACCTGATTCACGAGCAGCGTTGCACCTATAACATTCTGTACGGCATGCAAAATTGTGCACGTTGCAACCAGGCCTAATATAATTAAATTAAGGGGTAAAATTGGATTAATTTCGTAGAAAGATTGGCTTATGAATTTTCTGAATTTAGCCTTTAACAAATGATAAACTGATAATTAAGCACATTTCAACGGTTAAGAAAAAATGATTGTTTTTTTCTTAATAAATATTCAAGTAATATATCTATGAATTAAAATATATATAGTGTAAATTTGTGTTATTCATTAATGATTAGGAAATAGCAATAACTATATATGGATCAAGCAAATCATATATTCAAGTTTACAATTATAATCTGGTTACTGCAAGTATTATTAACTAATTAAGACACATATAACATTAATTAGACAAATGCTGATGCGATCCAAGCATACCTAGTACAAGTCCAGTCTCCAGGAAGGAAAGGCCGGTTTTCGGCATTAGCACCGCCACCTGGGTCGGATTTGGAGGCGCCGCACTTGAGACAATTTGCACGGCTTGCAAAGTTGTGGTAACCACAGGTGCAATACCAATCACCACGCAACACAGATACGGTGCGTCCAGACCCACTTCCAGGTGCGGCGTATGTCGAGGCCGGTCGGGGGTCCCCGCACCTCTGGCACATTTCCCGGCGGCTGAAGTTGAGGTATTTGCAGGATTGACAGTCCCAATCGCCTGGTTTCTTGTTCATTCGCAGTAGTTAGCCTGAAGTTTGTTAACACATTAAAATGTGCATCATTGTACATCATTTTTGTACAAGAAAACATATATGTAATTGCTTTAACAGAGAGAGTGAAAGAGAGATGGAGAAAGCAAAAATAAATATATGAGGGAACCATAATTTTCATAACCCATAATGATTAAAAAAATATTATAAATTTTTAAATAAAATATTTACAACAAAATTGGATTGTGTTTATACATGAGTAAAATATTGAAAACTCAAAGGGCTTTGTAGTTAATTTTCCTTTTTTTTTCCTTTCGGTCTTTTACAATAGAAACCCCAAAATTAAAATTTATTGCTTTGAAAAGAGACGAGATCGTGACTCACAGTTATTCTTTATATGTGATTATACACAATTACCAATGTGAAATATAAATGTTGTTATAGGACATTAAAACCATAGACATTAATCCTTTCTTATAACTTATGCAATAAGAATCTTGGAAAAAAAATTAACCACCAGATATCTGCAAAATATAGATTTTTGTTGAAAAAAAATAGATATTTTCAAGAAATGTTCTTGTTGAGGTAGAGCATCTCCATCCAAACTCTTGGAGTTTCTATAATTGTTAAGTCAGTTTTAGAAATTTAATTTTTTTTAGTTTCTATATTCTCCAATTTTGAAACTAAAAAGTTAAAATTTCTTAATTGTCATATCAACAAATACTACTAATACTGTGAAAGACCGACCAATCTTAGCCAATAATTAAGTCACGTTAGAGTTTATAAACTATAGATCAAAATTACTAAATAAGAAACTCTAAAACAAAATTACTAAATAAAAAACTCATCTACATCTCTGAAATTCATTTAGAAATTAGAAACTTCAAAATTTTCTGATATAGATATATCCTAAGATTCTAGGATTTCAAAATCAACTTTTAATGTAGGACACACACTCTCATGCACAGCAAAATAGAAAAAATAACAATACAAATCATAGAGAAAGGCTACCAAATATAGATAGAGATGCAGAAGGGGTTAACGAAGATCTCACTTGATGCTTCTCTAGTTCTCTGTCTAGTGCAAAGATGTAGTTTGCATTTGTTTGAGGAACGGAGGTAGAGGCATTTTATACTAGAAAAAGCAACGGCACTACAATAATAGAGGGGCTCCTCCATTCCCAAATTTGACACAACAATTTAATGCTTGATGATGTGTCATTCAATTACGGGACAAAGAGGAGGATCGATTTGTCAAGAAGTTTGGCCAAAGGACACAGTTGTCATTGCCGTAAAAATTAGTAGAAATAATGAAGTGTCATTAAATTGTTAAATTTGCTGCGGTGTGGAGGCACGGCAAGTTCTCTCTCTTTATTTTCAGAAATAATTTTGTATGTGTCATTTAAAATCGGAGAAATTTCAAAACTGTTATTCATAATCGAATTCTTTCATATTTACTATCCAAAATTGTTGTTATCTTCTATTTTTGCCATTTTTTCAAAAAGACAAAAATGACATTGCCATGACTTCTTTGCTTCTTCTTCCTCTTATGTATCGCCACCAGTTCACCTTCCCCTTCTCCAAAACCGATCTCAAAGTCAATTACAACATCCATTGGAGCGACATTAGTAGCGAGGTTCGTGGCGACTGGGATGAACTCAGACTCGAAGTAGCCATGACAGTGACATTTTTGTCTTTTTGAAAAAGGTGGCGAAAATAGAGAATAACAACGATTTTGAATGACAAATATGAAAGAAATCGATTCTGAATGACATTTTTTATATTTCTCCAATTTTGAGTCACACAACTAAAACTATCCCAAAAAAAGAGAAGAAAGGAAACGGAGAAAAGGAGTGCCAGCAGACAGACTACAAAAGTGGTAAAACTTCCAACCCATTCAATTCACTTTGGAGATGTGTTTGACAAATAAAAAAATTTGCAATAGAATAATGTAATAGCTAAAATAGAATAATATAAAAAATGTTATTTAAAATAGTACGTACGTAAATTTACATTATTGTGCATTATTCGGACGATAAAGAGTATCATTTGATAAATTATTCAATGAAATAGTTAATCATGACAACATAATTAAGTATGAATATTGAATGTGAATATTGATGATAATAATAATAATACTCTAACAAAAATAATTTAATATAATAACACTTTAATAAAGTACTATTAATAATACTTCAAGTAATAGTATTATTATTGACAATTTATGATAAAACATAACAAAATAATATTAAATGCTAATAATACTAATTAAAAATAATATAATAACAAACAATAATGATTATAATATAATGAAATATTATTAATTACTAATAATACTAATGAATAAATAATATAACATAAGATAACATAATTAAATAACAATCACTATTCATCACACCACTACTCCGGATTTCACCTATGAGTTGGTATACGTATACTAGATGAACCTTGTCAACACTATCCTGAACACTACTATAATATATTATGAGCATGGCTAAAATAATATGTACAGTACACCACATAACATACTATGCATATAGATATAGATCAATAAATTGAGATTTAAGTTGCTCAATAAATTCTTCATATGAAAATATTGTAGGAAAACAAATTTCGTGATTTTTAGAGTTTTCTTGCTATTTTTAATTATTTTTTAAAACAGTCTAGATTTAATACTACAAAATCACGAAATAGCAAGAAAGTGTCATTTCTGGGCTGTTTTTAAAAAATATTTAGAAAATAACAAGAAAGCTCTAAAAATCACGAAATTTTATTTCCTACAAGATTTTGATATGAAGAATTTATTGAGCAACTTAAATATCAATTTAATGACCAAATTAAATATAAATGACCCACAGTACTTTATGTGGTGTACTATGCATATATATATAGGTCAATAAATTGAGATTTAAGTTGCTCAATAAATTCTTCATATGAAAATATTGTAGGAAATCAAATTTCGTGATTTTTAGAGCTTTCTTGCTATTTTTTAAATATTTTTTAAAAACAGTCCAGATTTAATACTACAAAAGTGTCATTTCTGAGCTGTTTTTAAAAAATATTTAAAATATAACAAGAAAGCTCTAAAAATTACAAAATTTTATTTCCTACAATATTTTGATATGAAGAATTTATTGAGCAACTTAAATATCAATTTAATGACCAAATTAAATATAAATGACCGCATAGTACGAAATGGGGTGTACTATGTATATTATTTTAGCCATGCTCTCTCTCTCTCTCTATATATATATATATATATATATATATTTGGCCAACAAATCTATTGGATCATTCCAGTGTTCCATTATTTTGACAATTGCCAAACACATCCTTAACAAGTTGAAATTTTAGTCGTTCTATTAGTTCAGATGAGATCGAAAAATATTTTTAAAAAACTCTATATATCTTAATCAGATCTCAAATTTTGAATATTTTATCATATTTGTTTTTAATATTATTGTTATTTTTATTCAGAATATTAAAATAAAAAATATTTTAGTTTTTATGAATACTGATTATTTAATATATTGTATTCAACTAATCTTATTGAAAATACCAGAGGTGGAACTTTGTATTTGTCATTGTTATCAAATTATTTTATTTTTGTATTTATGAATGTCATTTTATTACTATTGCTTTATATATTAACCTAGTCTTATTTATCATTTATGCCTCTCTAGTTGTAACACATTTATTTATTTTGTTAAATATAAACTCAAAATATTAAAAAAGTTCAGTCAAAATTACAACTTGTTTAACTAGTATAATCTGCAAAAAATCCTAATTAAATTTTTAATTAAAAAGTATTAAACCATCCATTGTGAAATTGAATCCATTGTTCCTGAGATAGAAATGACAAACCCAGACACTAGCAATATTTAAAAAAAATATAATTCCAGAGATATACTGGCACCAAACCCAAGATATATGATCTTGATTGCATATTTTGTGTAGTTTATGGCAATTTTAGATCAGGATTACATAGTTTATGTATATATGATCTGGCAATTTTAGATCAGGATTACATAGTTTATGTGTATATGATCTGACTATCAGTCAATTTTATATTAATGAATCTAAACGACTTGGAATTTTGAGGCAATAGATCATGAATGCTTTATGTCATGTGGATTTTAGTTGTGTTAAAAACTTTGGTTTGCTAATGTGAACCAAAGTTCTTGTTTGCTCTCTCAAGACATGATGCATGTATTATTGCATGGATGCCTTCACAATAAAATCAAATTCATTAATTTGTATTCTAGTTCACTATTACACAATGGACTTTTAACAACGATCTTTTTAAATTAGATTTAGATTTAAAATCGAATTTTAACTAAATTTTGATTTAAAATGTTGTAGAATAATTAAAAATAGAGATTTAAAACTGAATTTTATAAGGAATTCGGTTTAAAAAGTCCTTTTAACATCGGACGGGATCTTTTAAACCGGATGGCTTTAAAACTTTGATTTTAAATGGTACCTTTAAAAGCGGATCGATGTATGGGTCCGGTTTTAAAACTTTATTTTTATAGCGGACTGATTGGGCGCCGATTTTGAAAATGTGTTTAACAACGAAATTCTTGTAGGGTTCGGTTTTAAAAGCTTTTAACAAAAACCCACGGATTGACCTGTGACTCTTTAATCTGCATCGTCCATTTGAAATCAATCTAATGCTCATTAACCACTCACATAATACTCACAGATTGCTCTGTTCTTTTGCCTCTCCCATCTCTTTATAACTTCTTTAATTTTCATTTTATCTCTCATTTTTCTTTATCTCTCAACAATCAAAACCTTACTTGAAAAAACTCTTCTAATACTAGTGGAGATTTGAAGATTGAATAGTTGAAGAAGGTTTATTTTGAAGAATATTTGAAGAAGAAATTTGAAGAAGATTTAATTGAAGATTTCGATTTTTTCTTCATATTATTTAATCTTTGTTGAAATTAACATATATTCATTCTAATAATCTTAGCTTTAAAAAATATGTGAAATTAGATGATTGTTTATTAAACAAAATAATATCTTAGGCCATTTTTATTACAAATTCTAAAATTTTAGATTATTTTGAAAATTATATTCTATATCGTTTTTAGAAAAATTCTAAGATTCTAAGTTATTTTGATAAAACAAATTTGAAAACCTTTTAAGCCGGCTGGTACCAAAATTAAAAAGTTTGAAATCTCTTTAAAACTGGCCTTGTTATTTTAAGATCTTTAAAATCGGCTTTTATATTTAGTTCGGTGTAATAGACCTTCTTTAATAGCGACGTCGTTCATTTGCTGTCTGATTTAAAAACATTTTAAAAGCAGCGTTTTTCTGGCGTCCGATTTTAAAGGTTCAACTTTTAAAACCGGACCACATGAATCCTTTAACAGCCCTTTAGTAATATCGGTTCTAGGTCCGATTTTAAAGTTCATATTAGACCGATTTTAAAAGAAAAATTGTAGCAGTAGTTTTTATCCCATTGTTAATTAATTCGCGTTTTAAACACATATTTTGCATTTCGATCAGGATGGCGGCGTTATTTTATATTATAACTTACATGGTGCATCCAGTGCATATGCGTATGTAAGTAGAGATAGTTATGTTTTAACTAGTATAGTATGCATTAAATTTATTTTTTGTTAAGAAAAAATAAATACTAGTTATACTTGTTTAACTAATATAATATGCATTAAATTTAGATTTTTGTTAAGAAAAATTATATTTGAATTCCATAAAAAAATAAAATAATTCTACACACTACCACAAAGAAAGAGATATGCCAACAGTTAAATTTCATGTTGCTCAACAGTTATGCACTCGTTGTTATCTAAGGGGTTGTTGAATCGTATCAAGAATCATTGACAAATGAGTATTGTCAAAGAAAATTTAGTAATTTAATATTCGAGATAAGACAATAATTGTTACTATAATTTTGTTGCCAAAGAGCTTCTAAGACATCGGTTATTACTATATAATTATAACCATTGCCTTAGGGTTTTTTAAACGCTTATAAATTATGGCCAGTTCTAGATTTGCTAGTCAATAATGTATCAATAAACTGACTATACCATCACAAATATTCCAAAAACATATAAACATACAACATTAAACTGTCTCATTATAATCTTTTCAATATAACAATGAAGGAAAAAAGAAACAAAATAGAAATAAAGCACATAACAAGAACATAAAAACTAGAAGAGCTATAACAGGACAATAGATAATAGAATTCTTGTCATTTGTTTCATCAAAGAAAAATCATTCATGTTCATACCGCTCTTGAGCATTCATGTATAAAGTTGGTTTCATTTGCACTAAGGAGAACTGAGACAACTTGATGGAAAATTGCTTGCAATACAGGAAGGAATTGAAAAACATATTTATCAGAATTTCAAACAAGAAAGTAACTCAAATACATGCATTTGCTATCTTAGAAAACAAAATATTTACAACAAATATGAAATCTTTTGTTAGGTTTTTTACTAGAAAATTCTAACAAAAGGGGTTCAATTTTTTGCTAAAAACATAAAAGATCTTAACTTATTTGACTTGTTGTCCGTTGTTAGCTAAGATATCAAATGCATGCATTGAGCTACACTTTCTTTGAAACCCTAAGCTATTTAATAGCTCTCGCAAGATGCTACCAACAAAAATACATAAATACAAACAATTTTTTTTAAAACAATACAAAAAATCGAGATCTCATAAAAGAATTTGTACCAAGAAATTGAACTCTTATTTTGCAATATACGACAGACCTAACATTGGACTCAATTATGTAACTGTGTAGGGGTTTAGTTTCTTGGTAAAAACCTAACATGAGATGTCCTTTCAATTACATCCAATAAGAAACAACCATCCAGGGGCGGATCCAGGATTTCCGTCAGGGAGGGACAAGATCTATAAATTTTTTTCCATGGGGCAAAATGATGCACATTTTTAAATATACATGGTTATTTTGCAAAAAAAAAAAATTCCAGGGGGGCAGTTGCCCCCTGGCTTCACTTGGGTCCTCCCCTGCATCTATCTTCTTGCAATCTCTCTTGCATTTAAATTTCATTAAGGAGTTGACCTAGTCATAGGAGTAGGTCCATGTAATATTTTGACGGAATTTTGCTTGAAAACTAATTAGAAATAAAAATAAGTAACTAAATACTTATTACAATTGCCGGCATGGAGTTTGTGAATCTTTCTTGTCAAATCGTGCATTTCTCTCTAGAGTAAGTTGCATTTGCATTCATTTTTCTGATTAGCTAGAGGTAAAATAAAAGTGACACATATGCTTTCTATGTACTTTAAAGGGTCCTTAAACTACAAAACACACATAAAAACAAACAAGTTAGTACAATACCCGGTGTAGGTGAAGCATGGTGAAAATCCAGTAATAGAAATTAAGAAGTCTGATTTCACCCTAAAAAAGGTTATTTAATCTATTTTCACTTAGATAGCAAATTTCTCTTCGTACGTGGAGGCTTTTGTTCTTTTAAGATTCTTAGAAACAAAAGATTTACAACGATACAAAAAACGTGATCTCCTATTAGAGTTTTTACCAAGAAATTGAACCACTCTTCTGGCGGAACTTGTAGTGCCACCAAATAGAGGGAGTCAATTTCAAAGGAAAGAACCTAACAGTAGATGACATTTGTATCGAAGTAAATCTTTTGTTTCTAAAGGCCTTGAAGAAACAAAAGTCTTCACCTATGAAGAATAATATGCTCTAAGTGAAAATATATTAAATAGCATCTTCTCTAGGGTGAAACACAAGAGCTCTTTAGAGTGAAATAAGATTTTTTTTTTATTTCTATTGTTGGATTTTATCATGCTTCACCTACATCAAATATTATACTAACTTATTTGATTTTTCTGTGTGTTTTTTAATTTAATGATCCTTTAAAGTACATACAAAGCATATAGACCACTTATTTTTTACCTCTAGCTAATCAGAAAATTAATGCAAATGAAACCAGAGAGGAATGCACGATTTGTCTAGAAAATTTTACAAATTATAGGCATGCAATTGTATGTAATTTTTGTTGTAGTTTTATGTTTCTATTTTATTTTCAAGCAAAACCTCGCCAAAATGTTACATGAACCTACTCTATGATCATGTCAACTCTTTCATGAAATTTAAATGCAACATAGATTGCAAGAAGATGGATGCTTCTTCTTTGATGCAATTTAAAAGGCATCCCATGTTAGGATTTTTTTACCAGAAAACTGAACCCCTATACATAAGTGAGACCGAAGCTAGGTCTGCCAAATAGCAAAAGAAGGATTCAATTTATAGGTACAACCTTATTGAAGTATAACTCATTCTTAAAAGGATCCAATTTCGAGACAACAATCAAGGATATGTGTAACTCATTTCTGAGAGTACCAACCTAATTACTTGTATGTGTAACTAATTCTTAAAGATTAAATAGAAAGGCAACATATTATCGCAAAAATTTATACATTCAAGCATCACTTAACACGATAACTTAGTTCAAGTTAGTTTTTAGATTTTACCGAATGGGGCGGTGAGAGGAGAAGGCGCGACGAGAGGAGAAAACACGAGATTTATGGAGGACATGAATGATTTGGCGGAGTCGATCATTTTCATGCCCCGGTTGAAGGTGTTGGCCAGGGAAAACACAAAAATAACTTTTCCTTCACCTACAACTAAATATATCAAAAATATTTACGATCCAAACAACATTTCATTACTTCCATTATTAGATCAACTTCTTCATTAATGTATTCATTTTCTAAATCACTATTTCATATCTACAATCCAAACAACACTTTACTAACCAAAATAGCAAAAGTTAGCACTATTTTCATATTATTTAAAATAGAAAAAAGTGAACACTTATCTAACCACTAACTTGATAACATTATTTCTGCTAATTCCTGCATGATACAAACACAACCAAATTAGTAGTTAATTATTCTTAATCTAAGATGAAAAATATCAAATATCACAATTATTTTGCTACAAAAAAAAAATACCTTGAACATAGGAAAGATGAGGAGCGGCCTAGCGACTTGAAAGTGTCAGCAAGAGGAGAAAAGCACGAGATCGATGAAGCGGCCAGGTGGGAAAGGAGAGAGAGCGGTCAGTTTTTTGTGTATGTGTGTGTGATAGAGATCGGCATAGAGGTGTTAAGGCGGCAAGGCGTAGAGTCGTTAGGCGAGGGGAAGAGATATTGTTTTATGAAAATTGATATTGTTTTATGAAAATTGTCTTATCCTCAGAGATTTTTTTGCACTTATTCCAACGGTATTTAACAATTTCTTCTTGTTTTATGAAAATTGCTAAATTTTCTTTCTATTGTAATGACACTCGACTCCCATAATTATAATTTAACAAATTATGATATGATTATTGTATTAATATTAACACTAATATGATGTTTGATCTCCATTAAAAAATTTCCAAGCTTCACCGCTAATATATATCGTGAAAAAAACAATATAAGCATTTTAAAATAATGATCATTAATTCTGATAGTCATTTTTTTAAACGCCACTTGCATGGAATAAGTTCGTGATTATTTAAAGTGAGATGGTGCTCGTTATTTATGCTAGATTCAATAGCGGAGCCAAGTGCTGGAAATGGTCCTTTTGCCTTAAAACTTTAAATGTACTTATAATTTTCTACGTCTATAAAAACTGAGAAAATATATTAGAGTTCCTATATTAGAGTTAATATGTCATCCCCACTCTCTGTCCTCCTCTCGCGTCCCCCGCTACGCGACAAACAGTTACGTGATACAGTATAAAGACTTGTAACATTTAATATAAAGACTTCCATGTTTAAATGGAGACTGTCAAATAAAGTATTATGTGTACATGTCCTTAGAAATGAAAACTGTCAAAAGTATAAAGACTTTCATGATACAATATTCATTGCAGTATATAATTAATAAGGAAATTACAAATAAATACTACATGTCTTGAGAAATGAAAACTTGACACTCAATATTTATTATAATGAATCCAGTCCGATAGTATAAAGACTACTACATTTGAGTATAAAGACTTACATTCAGTATATAAAGACTAATATATTTGTCGTATATGGAGGACGTGTAGGGGGACTTGTAAGGAGAACAGTTAGTCGCTTCCAATATATTATGATAAATGAACAATAGTAAAAATATATCTCACCTTGAAGTGTTATCATATTTGTAAGAATCCTGGTAGATCTATGATTGTGTATAATATAATACCATCTTGACAAAAAAAAACTATCCTGCCGATATCATGCGTCTGGTTAATTAAAGACAATATTTTTCATGTCGAATGTTGCATGTTTAAAATTTAGACAATTTACAAGTTGAAAGACTTGACTTCAATATTTACTCAAAAAAGGAAAAAAAAAAAAGAACCATATATAACGCTAATATCAATATTTTAATTAAATGAATTAGATTGCAAGTTGAACAGTACTTAATATGTTTCTTTCAATAAGATTTATTGAACTACAAAAATGTGAACAGTTTGCGGAGAAAGAAAGTTTCTCAAGGAGGAATAATGGAACAAAAACAAGGGAAAAGGTTTAAGAGGACCAAAACTGATTTCTTTTCTTGATCATATTTTTTATATTTTTTTTATGAATATTCGATTTCAGTCCCTTTGCTTAGCCTCATCCTTACCACGCAATTAAACTATATATCTACGACGATTTAGTCTTCAGAATATATTCTAAAAATTTATCGCAGTAATTAGTACTGATACATTATTTACATAAAATAATGCATATTCTCTGGATTAATGCGAGAAGACGTTTGTTCCGATATTCTACTTTGAATGTTCAATATAATTAATTAGTTAGTGTTAGCTAACTAGTTAGAATTAATCGAGCTTTAATTTCTGTGGATTGTTGTTGCAACTAGAGCTGTTAATGGATGAGTTTCAGTCATGTTCAGCTCAGTCCGCTGATGAGGAGTTGAAATTCATGATCAAATCAAGTTCATAATTATCTATTAATATTCAGTACATGTTCAGTTCATCTTATAACCGAATAATGTCCACTATTTGTCTATAAGCTAACTATGCGAACATGATTCTGAACACCACAATGCACAATCATCTTTAAATAAAAGTTATTTCATCACTGTATTGAATAACTTAGGTTTTTTTGTGCGAATAACTTAGTTCTCTCTGTGGAATGTTTGAACATATTTTCATTTAATCCCACACTGAGCTCACAATTAGTCTACAGTTTGTCCATAATTTGTTCATAATTAGTTCAATTCAGTTTTATCAATTGGACTTGGACTGAACTTCAACCAAGACCAAGAAAATAGTCCATTTCATAAATGTTCAATAATATCCAGTCCATTTTATTCATGAACCGTCATGTTCATTAGCATCTCTAGTTGCAATAGAGTCACATGCAAAGAGTTATTGTTCGTCTTTTTTGTGGAAAAGAAATATAGTTGTTTATCATCGAATATAGTTTTTTTTTTCATTATCTCTATTACTCTTTTCGAATATTAGCATTAGTATTATGTGATGTTTTCTGTTACTAAATCTGAAGATGATCATTTATTTGATTTGAATTTCGTAGATAGTAATATTTTTTTCATCGGCAACACGACGAGATGAGAAAACACAATAAGATTCATCAGCAAGAAGAGAAAAAAACGAAACTGATGGTGGACATGAATAATATGACGGAGGATCATTCTAATGCTTAAAGAGTCGATGAAAGGAAGAAGAAGCAAGAAGTGTGATATGTGAAATTGATAATCTTCACACCTCTAGAAGATTATATCAGTTAGAGGTGTGGAGATAGTCATGTGGAAAAGAGAGGGATCAGATCTAGTATAGAAGTTTGAGAAGTTGAGAGACGGTCAGGGGGAAGAGACGGAGAGAAAGAGTTGTGAAGCAATTATTTGAGTTAGGGTTGAAGACAAGTCAACGATTATTTAAAATAATTGTTGCTATAGGTGTAGATACGATAACATTTATTTTAAGAAATCATTGTCTTTGAGTTAAAAAAAATCTGAAAAAATAAGACAACGATTGCTTATTAATAATCCTTGTCGTAGTTACATCAATAACGACGGTTATATTAAATAAACATTGCCTTAACATTAATTTTTTTTTACATTTTTGTCAAAGGAGTTTAACAATTATTTAAGTAACAATTGTTTATGAAAATTGTTAAATCTCTTTTCTTTTGCAGTGACGCAAGTCTCACTTTTATGTGGAGACTCGCTACATAGATGATGATACAAATTTTAGATCATGATATGAAAAAAATATTGTATCATTGTTCAAATTGGATGAAGTCTAAACATTAATTACATAGTTCAAATTGGATGAAGTCTAAACATTTAAATTGAATCTCATGATCGCCTACGGGCATTTAGTTAAAAAAAAATAAAAAAATGGATGCATGTCATGATGAAGCACTTCACAGTTCACCCCATGTAGTAAGAACTAAACGGAAACAGATCTGGTGCTGCGTGGAATGGTGTAGCGCAACATTTGAATCGTCTGATTTTTACTGATTACATCAAAATTCGTGCCAAAATATAAAAGCCCACCTGATTTCCATCGCTGGCGGTCGATCCGAACCGTCCATCTGCTGTAGCGCGCTACTGCATGCGCTACAGCAGATTCGGGTCCGAACTAAACAGAGTGGTAAGAAAGTTTTAACAGAAATGGAAATGTTGGTAAAGTATGGACAAAATATTGAATGATTGGGGTTAAATTAATGTTCTGAGCAGGCCAATTAAATAGGCATATATTCTCCACATAAGGTGTGCTGCTATTGCAATCTCCTATTCTCTATCAAACAATATCTCTATTCCAACCTTTTGCAATAATTCAAAAGGTCTCAGATTCACTCCAATTCCTAGAAGCACTTAATATATCCTTATTGGCATCAACATATATATCGCATATACATTATTACTCTCCTTTAGTCAAAGCAGCTGATTGATTTATACCTTTCTATGGCTTATTTCTTTTTCATTCTTGGCCATATATTCCTTAAATGACATTTTTTTTTCCAAACGAAGTTGTGACTATTCCATGTTTTTTGTTTAAGCATAATAGTACTAAAAAAAACATGATAATTCAAATTTACAATCTCATTGCAAAATTCTCCTGCATCAAACCCACCTTGACCAAGAGATCTAGCTTCTTCTTCTAGGTCTGGTTGCCTCTCACCTAGAATTAACAGAACATCTGTTGTGTGCTAAATATATAGTTCATTTTGGATACATTATAAATTCCATAATTTTTTATGAAAACAATTTCTTCTCAACAATGCGGCCAAATTCGAATGACCAGTTGAGGGTGAAATCCAATCCAAAACCGACCCGTCGGCATTATTGATTCCCGCTTGTTTGGTTTCAAATAGCAGTACCGACGCATATATACAAGATCACAAATTTGAGGTCCCACACACTGTACGAATAAATCTATATCTGCCCTCACATGAAATGTTCTATACTTCTATATCTAGAGCCAAAAGGCTTCATTCAATGCAAGTTGTGCATGATTAGTACTACTCCCATGTTACAGTTCGGATAGGATAAGAATTCACACCAACAAGTTGCAAAGACTTGCTGTGTGTTTTTGCAGAAAAAGACATTAATGGAAGAATATTTGGACAAGCTTAGCTTAGAACTCTTTGAGAGAATATAGGTAGACAAAATCCTTTTATTCCCACTTTACACGTCTAATTTATGCTCTCGCTTTTGTACCGAAAAATAGGCCAATTTAGATTAGAGCAGACCCATGCATAAAAAGCACATAACACAGTAACTGAGCTCTATTTCTCCACTCCAGGATTGGTACCAGCACTATTCAGTGATGCCATTTTTAGCAGATAACAACAAAACTATTAAGCCAGCGATCTAGAGGCACACCTAGTTAAGCCCAGCCCGTATTGGCCTGTATTTAGAAACAGAATATTATGGGCCAGATTGAGTTTCCTGCTAGGTCCGGCCCGTTAAACGTCTTACTCGATCGTATAATTCCACGAAGCAAGGAATGTAAAAACCTAGGTACTGCAAGTGATAGCCTTGCTGGTCCCACGAAGTACAATGACGATGGTCCCACAAATCAGTAACTCGTTAGATTTTTTCACAGTTACGAACAAACACTCAACTTGTACAGTTGTACTAGCAATAAACGATTCGAGCCTTTCGCCGCATAGGTCCGAAACTCCGAATATGCTATTATTTTGAGCGAGAGCATATTCTATACAGCATTACACAAATTTTAAAATTTAAACAATTCATTCTTATATTAATACAATTAAATAATTCAATTGTTTAATGTTTGATCAATAAAAATTAAATATTTGACTAATTTATTTTCAAAAAATAGTCATAATTGTTAAGGAGGGTCTTATAATTCGCTTTTTTACCGTCGGATTAAAAACAGAGGGTTCGATCATTAGAAATAAACTGATCTTTTATATTAATCTGACTCCCTCATTAAAATTCAACGGTGCAGATCGAAAAGAAAGAAAAGTAGGGATCTCAATCCGTCGCGGGCTCGCGGCATTGTTTTCGGCTCATTTCTCGTCTAGACTCTAGACTCGCTTCTTCTCTCCTCTTTTCTCTCTTGAGAGATCAATGGCGGAGAGTGCGCAAAATGGCGGCGGTCCGATGAGGCTTCGACCGAACGTGCTGGTTACCGGAACGCCGGGGACGGGGAAGACGACGACGAGCTCGCTCGTGGCCGACGCCACCGGGATGCGGCACTTCAACATCAGCGATTTGGCGCGCGAGAAGGGGCTTCACGATGGCTGGGACGACGAGCTCGATTGCCACGTCATCAATGACGACATGGTAGATTTAGCCCTATTCGACGCATCATCATTCGATTAATGGCCGGTTGACTGAAATTTGGATTATATATAGGCTATCATTCACAGTTGAAGCTTCATTTAGGTTCTAGATCGAGGTTTTGGTGGCAAATGTACCGATCGAAGAATTTGTGTATCTCACAATCCTATTATGATTTAGAATATTTGTTTAGGTTTCCATA
>CAXKVX010002925.1:0-21568 GCA_964058865.1 Eleocharis quinqueflora | reverse complement strand
GTTGCTTCGTGGTGGTTTCTAGTAAGATTTGGTGTTTTTTTTAAAGGTTAGCACCCACTAATGATATACTCGAATCAGAAACATTTCTCGTAGCATTATAAGATGCTATGTGGTGTTTTCTTGAATGTTTACCACCCATAAATGTAATATGAAATGAAGCACTTAGAGTGATATTCTATACTTCTTCATGGTGAATTCACGAAAGGTTACCGCACTTAAATGTACTCGAAGAGGAAACACATTTCGTAGTAGGCTATGATGTTTTGTCGAGTTTTCTTAAAAGGTTACCACTAATAAATGAAGTAATGAAAAACAACACTTCTCTTAGCAACATAAGATGTTTTGTTGTGTTTTCTTTAATGTTTACCACCCATAAATTAAGTAATCAGACATGAAGCACTTAGAGTTGTATTCTATGCTTCTTCATGGTGGGTTCATGAATGGTTACCACACTTAAATGAAGCACTCGAAGAGGAAACACTTCGCTTAGTAGGCAATGATGCTATGTCGAGTTTTCCTGAAAGTTTACCACACATAAATAATGTAATCATATAAAAAACACTTCTTGTAGCAGGATAAGATGCTTGTGATGTTTTCCTGAATGTTTACCACCCATAAATGAAGTAATCAGCCATGAAGCACTTAGAGTGGTTTTTACGTTGCGTTGTGGTGGTTTCCAGAAAGGTTTGGAATTTTCTTGAAATGTTACCACTCATAAATGATATACTCTGATCATAGCAAAATAAGATGGTTTGTGGCGTTTTTTTGAATGTTTACCATCCATAAATGAAGTAATCAGACATGAAGCACTTAGAGTGGCATTCTATGCTTCTTCATGGTGGTTTCATTAAAGGTTACCGTACTTAAATGAAGTATTCGATGAGAGAAACACTTATCATAGTAGGATATGATGCTTTGTCGAGTTTCCTTGAAAGGTTACCATTCTGAATTGAAGTAATGAAATAAAAAACACTTCTCGTAGCAGGATAATATTCTTTGTGTTGTTTTCTTGAATGTTTATCATCCATTAATGAAGTAATTAAACATGAAGCACTTAGAGTGATATTCTACGTTTCTTCGTTGTGGTTTCCTGAAAGCTTTGGAGTTTTCTTTAAAGATTACCACCCATAAATGTACACGAATCAGAAACACTTCTCGTAGCAATATAAGATGATTTGTAGTGTTTTCATGAATATTTACCACCCATAAATAACTTAATCAGACATGAAGCACTAAGAGTCATTTTCTATGCTTCTTCATGATGGTTTAATGAAAGGTTTCCACAATTAAAGAAGTACTCGAAGAGGAAACACTCCTCGTAAAATGTAGTCAAATAAAAAACACTTCTCGTAGTTGGATAAGTTGCTTTGTGGTGTTTTATTGAATGGTTACCACCCATAAGTGATAACCATTCAATGTAATAGTTGAACAAGAAATACTTCTTTTAGTAGGCTATGATGCTTTGTGGAGTTTTTTTGAAAGGTTACCGCCCATAAATGAAGTAATCAGATCAGAAACACTTCTTGTAGCAGGATAATATGCTTTGTTGTATTTTCATGATTGCTTACCAATCATAAATTAAGTAATCAGACATGAAGCATTTAGAGTTGTTTTATATGCTTCTTCATGGTGGGTTCATCAAAGGTTATCACACTTAAATGAAGCACTCGAAGAGGAAACACTTCTCGTAGTAAGTTATGATGCTATATCGAGTTTTCTTGAATGTTTACCACTCATAAATGAAGTAACCAAATAAAAAAAATTATCGTAGTATGATAAGATGCTTTGTGGTATTTAATTGAATGGTTACCACCCATAAGTGAAGTACTTGGACATGAAGCACTTAGAGTGGTATTCTATTCTTCTCTGTGGTGTTTAGTGAAAGGTTGCCACCATTTAATGAAGTACTCAAAGAAGAAACACTTCTCGTAGTAGGCTATGTTGCTTTGTGGAGTTTTTTTTGAAAGGTTACGACCCATAAATGAAGTAATCACCCATGAAGTACTTAGTGTGGTATTCTACGTTGCTTCGTGGAGGTTTCCTTAAAGCTTTGGAGTTTTCTTTAAAGGTTACCACCCATAAATGTACACATATCAGAAACACTTCTCGTAGCAATATAAGATGCTTTGTGGAGTTTTCATGAATGGTTACCACCCATAAATGAAGTAATCAGACATCAAGCCCTAAGAGTGGTATTCTACATTGCTTTGTGGTGGTTTCCTGAAAGGATACCACCCATAAATGATATACTCGGATCGTAGCAGGATACGATGCTTTGTGGTGTTTTCTTGAATGTTTACCATCCATAAATGTAGTAATCAGACATTAAACACTTAGAGTGGCATTCTATGCTTCTTCATTGTGGTTTCATGAAAGGTTACCGTACATAAATGAAGTACTCGAAGAGAAAACACTTCTCGTAGTTGGCTATGATGCTTTGTCGAGTTTTCTTGAAAGGTTACCACTCATAAATAAAGTAATGAAACAAAAAACACTTCTCGTAGCAGGATAAGATGCTTTTGTTGTTTTCTTGAATGTTTATCATCCATAAATGAAGTAATCAGACATGAAGCACTTAGAGTGGTATTCTGTACTTCCTCGTGGTTGTTTTCTGAAAGGTTACCGCACTTAAATGAAGTACTCGAAGAAGAAACACTTCTCATACTAGCTATGATGCTTTAGGGAGTTTTCTTGAAAGGTTACCACCCATAATTGAACTAATCGGATCAGAAGCTGTTCTCATAATAGAGTAAGATGCATTATGGTATTTTCTTGAATGGTTATCACCCATAAATGAAGTAATCAAACACGAAGAACTCGAAGAGGAAACACTCCTCGTAGTAGGCTATCATGCTTTGTCGAGTATTCTTGAAAGGTTACCACTCATAAATATAGTCAAATAGAAAAGTTTTCTCGTAGTAGTAGAATAAGATGCTTTGTGGTGTTTTCCTCACTAGTTACCACCCATAAGTGTAGTAGTTGGACATGAAGCACTTAGAGTAATATTTTATTCTTCTCTATGGAATTTTAGTGAAAGGTTGACACCATTAAATGAGGTAGTTGAAGAAGAAACACTTCTCTAGTAGGCTATGATGCTTTGTATAGTTTTTTTGAAAGGTTACCACCCAAAAAAATAAGTAATCGGATGAGAAACACTTCTACTAGTAGGATAAGATGATTTTCGGAGTTTTCTTGAATGATTACCACCCATAAATGAATTAGTCGAATCAGAAACACTTCTTGTAGTAGGATAAGATGTTTTGTCGTATTTTCATTAACGCTTACCACCCATAAATGAAGTAATCAGACATGAATCACTTAGAGTGAAATTCTACGCTTCTTCGTGGTGGTTTCCTGAAAGGTTTGGAGTTTTCTAGAAAGGGTATATGTCATAAATGAAGTAATCAGATCAGAAACACTTATCGTAGAAGGATACTATGCTTTGTGGTGTTTTCTTGAATGGTTACCACTTATAAATGTAGAACTCGAACCAGAAATACTTCATTTAGCAGGATAAGATGCTTTGTGGTGTTTTCTTGAATGTTTACCACCCATAAATAGTTATATACCATGAAGCACTTAGAGTGGTATTCTACGTTGCTTTGTGGTGATTTCCTGAAAGGTTTGTGGTTTTCTTTAAAGGTTACCACCCATAAATGTAAACGGATCAGAAACACTTCTCGTAGCAGGATAAGATGCTCTGTGGTGTTTTCTTGAATGTTTAACATCCATAAATGAAGTAATCAGACATGAAGCACTTAGAGTGGTATACAATGCTTCTTCATGATGGTTTCATTAAAGGTTACCACACTTAAATGAAGTACTCGGAGAGAAAACACTCATCGTAGTAGGCTATGATGCTTTGTCGAGTTTTCTTGAAAGATTACCACTTATAAAGGAAGTAATGAAATAAAAAAAATACTTCTCGTAGGAGGATAAGATACTTTGTGGTGTTTTCTTGAATGTTTACCATCCATAAAGGAAGTAATTAGACATGAAGCACTTAGAGTGGTATTCTACACTTATTCGTGGTGAATTCCTGAAAGGTTTGGAGTTTTCTTGAAAGGTGACCACCCATAAATGAAGTATTCGGATCAGAAACACTTTTCATTGCAGGATAAGATGCTTTTTGTTGTTTTTTCTTGAAAGGTTACCACCAATAAATGAAGTACTCAGATTAGAAACACATCTCGTAGCAGGATAAGATGCTTTGTGGTGTTTTCTTGAATGTTTACCACCCATAAATGAATTAATCAGACATGAATCACTTCGAGTGGTATTCTATGAATCTTCGTGGTGGTTTCATGAAAGGTTACCACACTTAAATGAAGTATTTGAAGAAGAAACACTTATCGTATTAGACTATGATGCTATGTGGAGTTTTGTTGAAAGGTTACGACACATAAATGAAGTAATGTGATCAGAAACACTTATCGTAGCAAGATAAGATGCTTTGTAGTGTTTTTTTTAATGTTTACCACTCATAAATGAAGTAATCTGCCATGAAGCACTTAGAGTGGTTTTCATCGTTGCTTCGTAGTGGTTTCCTGAAAGGTTTGGAGTTTTCTTGAAAAGTTACCACCCATAAATGATATACTCGGATCGTAGCAGGATAAGATGCTTTGTGGCGTTTTCTTGAATGTTTACCATCCATAAATGAAGTAATCATACATGAACACATAGAGTGGCATCCTATGCTTCTTCATGGTGGTTTCATGAAAGGTTACCGCACTTAAATGAAGTACTCGAAGAGAAAACACTTCTCGTTGTAGGCTATGAAGCTATGTCGAGTTTACCACTCATAAATGAAGTAACCTAATAAAAAACACTTATCGTAGTATGATAAGATGCTTTGTGGTGTTTTATTGAATGGTTACCACTTATTAGTGAAGTACTTGGACATGAAACACTTAGAGTGGTATTCTATTCTTCTTTGTGGTGTTTAGTGAACGGTTACCACCCAAAAATTAAGTACTCAAATCATCAACACTTTTTGTAGCATGATAAGATGTTTTGTCGTATTTTCTTGAACGCTTGCCACCCATAAATGAAGTAATGCGACATGAATCACTTAGGGTGATATTCTATGCTTTTCGTGGGGGTTTCCTGAAAGGTTTAGAGTTTTCTTGAAAGGGTATCTGCCATAAATGAAGTAATCAGATCAGAAACACTTATCGTAGAAGGATAATATGCTTTGTGGTGTTTTCTTGATTGGTTACCACTTATAAATGAAGAACTCAAATCAGAAACACTTCATTTAGCAGGATAAGATACTTTGTGGTGTTTTCTTGAATGTTTACCACCCGTAAATGAAGTTATAGCCATGAAGCACTTAGAGTAGTATTCTACGTTGCTTCGTGGTGATTTCCTGAAAGGTTTGGGGTTTTCTTTAAAGGTTACCACCCATAAATGTACACAGATCAGAAACACTTCTCGTAGCAGGATAAGATGCTCTGTGGTGTTTTCTTGAATGTTTAACACCTATAAATGAAGTAATCAGACATGCAACACTTAGAGTGGTATACAATGCTTCTTCATGATGGTTTCATGAAAGATTACCACACTTAAATGAAGTACTCAAAGAGAAAACACTCATCGTATATGATGCTTTGTCGAGTTTTCTTGAAAGGTTACCACTCATAAAGGAAGTAATGAAATAAAAAATACTTCTCGTAGGAGGATAAGATGTTTTGTGGTGTTTTCTTGAATGTTTACCACTCATAAATGAAGTAACCTAATAAAAAACACTTCTCTTAGTATGATAAGATGTTTTGTGGTGTTTTATTGAATAGTTACCACCCATAAGTGAAGTACTTAGACATGAAACACTTAGAGTGATATTTCATTCTTCCTGGTGGAGTTTCACGAAATGATACCGCATTTCAATGAATTACTCGATGAGGAAACACTTATCGTAGTAGACTATGATGCTTTGTCGAGTTTTCTTGAAAGTTTACCATTCTTAAATGAAGTAATGAAGTAAAAAAAACACTTCTCGTAGCAGGATAAGATGCTTTGTGTTGTTTTCTTGAATGTTTATCATCCATAAATGAAGTAATCAAACATTAAACACTTAGAGTGGTATTCTGCACTTCTTCGTTGTGGTTTCCTGAAAGGTTACTGCACTTAAATGAAGTACTCGAAGAAGAAACACATCTCGTAGTAGGCTAAGATGATTTAGGGGGTTATCTTGAAAGGTTAACGCCCATAAATGAAGTAATCAGATCAGAAACACTTCTTGTAGCCGAATAAGATACTTTGTTGTATTTTCATGAATGCTTGCCAACCATGAATGAAGTAATAAGACATGAAGCACTTAGAGTTGTATTCTGTGCTTCTTCATGGTGGGTTCATGAAAGGTTACCACACTTAAATGAAGCACACGAAGAGGAAACACTTCTCGTAGTAAGCTATGATGCTATGTCGAGTTTTCTTGAAAGTTTAGCACTCATAAATGAAGTAAAGTGATCAGAAACACTTATCACAGAAGGATAATCTACTTTGTGGTGTTTTCTTCAATGGTTACCAATAAATGAAGTACTCGAATCATAAACACTTCTTGTAGCAGGATAAGATGCTTGTGATGTTTTCCTGAATGTTTATCACCCATAAATGAAGTAATCAGCCATGAAGCACTTAGAGTGGTTTTTTACGTTGCTTCGTGATGGTTTCCTAAAAGGTTTGGAATTTTCTTGAAAGGTTACCACTCATAAATGATATACTCTGATCGTAGCAAGATAAGATGCTTTGTTGTGTTTTCTTTAATGTTTACCACCCATCAAATAAGTAATCAGACATGAAGCACTTATATTTGAATTCTATGCTTCTTCATGGTGGATTCATGAAAGGTTACCACACTTAAATGAAGCAATCGAAGAGGAAACACTTCTCGTAGTAGTCCATGATGCTATGTCGAGTTTTCTTGAAAGTTTACCACTCATAAATGATTTAATCAGATCAGAAACACTTTTTCTAGCTGGATAATTTGCTTTGTGGTGTTTTCTTGAATGTTTACCACCCATAAATGAAGTAATCAGACATGAAGCACTTAGAGTGGTTTTCTACGTTGCTTCGTGGTGGTTTCCTGAAAGGTTTGGAATTTTCTTGAAAGGTTACCACTCATAAATGATATACTCTGATCATAGCAAGATAAGATGGTTTGTGGCGTTTTCTTAAAAGTTTACCATCCATAAATAAACTAATCAGTCATGAAACACTTAGAGTGGCATTCTATGCTTCTTCATGGTGGTTTCATTAAAGGTTACCGTACTCATTTAAGTACTTGATGAGAGGAAACACTTATTGTAGTAGGCTATGATGCTTTGTTGAGTTTCCTTTAAAGGTTACCATTCTTAAATGAAGTAATGAAATAAAAAACACTTCTCGTAGCATGATAAGATGCTTTATGCTGTTTTCTTGAATGTTTATCATCCATTAATGAAGTAATCAAACATGAAGCACTTAGAGTGATATTCTACGTTGCTTCGTGGTGGTTTCCTGAAAGCTTTAGAGTTTTCTTTAAAGGTTACCACCCATAAATGTACACGAATCAGAAACACTTCTCGTAGCAATATAAGATGCTTTGTAGTGTTTTCATGAATATTTACCACCCATAAATAAATTAAGCAGACATGAAGCACTAAGAGTCATTTTCTATGCTTCTTCATGATGGTTTAATGAAATGTTTCCACAATTAAAGAAGTACTCGAAGAGGAAATACTTTTCGTAATAAGCTATGATGTTTTGTCGGGTTTTATTGAAAGGTTACCACTAATAAATGTAGTCAAATAAAAACACTTCTCATAGTTGGATAAGTTGTTTTGTGGTGTTTTATTGAAAGGTTACCACTCATAAAGGAATTAATGAAATAAAAAATACTTCTCGTAGGAGGATAAGATGTTTTGTGGTGTTTTCTTGAATGTTTACCACTCATAAATGAAGTAACCTAATAAAAAACACTTCTCTTAGTATGATAAGATGTTTTGTGTTGTTTTATTGAATAGTTACCACCCATAAGTGAAGTACTTAGACATGAAACACTTAGAGTGATATTCCATTCTTCCTGGTGGTGATTAGTGAATGGTTACCACCCATAAATTAAGTACTCAAATTATCAACACTTCTTGTAGCATGATAAAATGTTTTGTCGTATTTTATTGAATGCTTACCACCTATAAATGAAGTAATCATGCATAAAGCACATAGATTGGTATTCTACTTTGCTTCGTGGTGGTTTCCTGGAGTTTTCTTTAAAGGTTACCACTCATAAATGAAGTAAGCAAATGAAAAACACTTCTCGTAGTAGAATAACATATTTTGTGGTATTTTATTGAATGGTTACCACCCATAAGTGAAGTACTCACTCAGAGTAGTATTCTATTATTCTTTGTGGTGTTTTAGTGAAAGGTTGTCACCATGTAATTAAGTACTCAAAGAAGAAGCACCTCTTGTAGTTGGCTATGATGCTTTCAGAAGTTTTCTTGAAAGGTTACCAGCAATAAATGAAGTAGTCGAATCAGAAACACTTCGTGTAGTAAGATAAGATGTGTTGTGGTGTTTTTTTCTTGAGTGGTTACCACCCATAAATGAAGTACTGGGGTCAGTAACACTTTTCATAGCAGGATAAGATGTTTTGTGGTGTTTTCTTGAATGTTTACCATTCATAAATGAAGTAATCAGACACGAAGCACTTAGAGTGGTATTCTATGCTTGTTCATGGTGGTTTCATGAAATGTTACCGCACTTAAATGAAGTACTCGAAAAAGAAAAACTCCTCATAGTAGGCTATGATGTTTTGTGGTGTTTCCTGAAAAGTTACCACCCATAAATGAAGTAATCAGATTAAAAACACTTCTCATAGTAGGATAAGATTCTTTTGTGATATTTTTTATGGTTACTACCCATAAATGAGGTACTTAGACATGAAGCAATTAGTAAGATATCATGTGCTTCTTCGTGTTGTCTTAGTGAAAGAATCCCACCATTAAATAAAGTACTCGAAGAAGAAATACTTCTCGTTGTAGGATATGATGCTTTGAGGTGTTTTCTTGAAAGGTTGCCACCCATAAATAAAGTAATCAGAACAGAAACTTCTTGTAGTAGGATAAGATGCATTGTGATAATTTCTTGAATGGTTACCATCCATAAATAGTACTCGAAAAAGAAACACTTGTCGTAGTAGGATACGGTGCTTTGTGTTCTTTTCTTGAATGTTTACCGCCATAAATGAATTAATCAGACTTGAAGCACTTAAATTGGTATTCTATGCTTGTTCGTGGTGGATTCATGAAAGGTTTGAAGTTTTCTTGAATGTTTTGTCGAGTTTTCTTGAATGAAGTACTCGGAACAGAAACACTTCTCGTTGCAAGATAAGATGCTTTGTGTTTTTTCCTTGAATGTTTACTGCCCATAAATGAAGTAATCAGACTTGAATCACTTAGAGTAGTATTCTACGCTTCTTCATGAATGTTTTCTGAATGGTTTGGAGTTTTCTTGAAATGTTACTATCCATAAATGAAGCAATCAGACATGAAGCATTTAAAGTGGTATTGTATGCTTCTTCATGATAGTTTAATGAAAGATTACGACACTTAAATGAAGTTCTCGAAGAGAAAAACTTCTCGTAGTAGGCTATGATGCTTTGTCGAGTTTTCTTAAAAGATTACCACTCATGCTATGATGCTTTGTCGAGTTTTCTAAACAGTCTGACTAATTTTGGATAGGAAATTTTTACTTGAGCAAAACACTATAGTGATAACATATCAAGGTATTTAACACTGGAACTTCAACAAGAAGAATAAGTGTCACATCATGCAAGTAGAATTAAAAGTTAGATTTTTTTAAAACTCGATAAACACTATCCGCACTAATCTTACGAGTTTTTAATTGGACTACCGAATTCCACTTTTATATTTTTCATAATTAATTTCAATCCTAATTTTCATTAATAAGTTGTTAGAAAATGCTTGCAAATCATCATATCAAACTGAAAAATTTGTATAGCATGCTTCCACAAAATATTTTTTTTCAGAAATTGCCTTCCGAATATTATTAAAGAATATTCGCGACATCACGATTAGCTATGAGACGTGACAAAAAAAGAAAAAAAAACAACTGGTGAGAAAGAGAGGAGAGGAGAGGAGAGAAAGACACAATTCTATTGGCCATGTTTGATTGTGGAGTAAGAGGTGTATTAACTCTCTTATTCCACACTTAATCCACCAAACGTGAAGTAAAATTGATGGAGTAAGTTGGAGTAAGATTTAAATTAATTCGAATTAACTTACTCCACCTCTTTAGATGGATTAGCTTAATCCACCAAACATGATTAACTTACTCTACCTTAACTTGGAATAAGAAATTTAATCCGGATTAAAGTTACTACACAACCAAACATGGCCATTGGAAGCGGAGGAGGGGATCGGTAAGGTTGCAAACTCAAATTTTGTTCAAAGTCTTTTACAGTAATTCGATTGCGTCAAGATTCACAATTTTTGCAACCATTTTAATTCTTTATCAATCAAAGTGTGAAACTTAACGCAATCGGATGATTACAAAAAATTCTGAACTCAAATTTGAGTTCACATTCGTGCGATCTCCGCACCACTTCCAATTCTACTACGTTTCGAGGTAAAATAATGCCACAGTTTATACAACATTAGAATGAAAACTGAACTACAAATTGAAAATGTATAATTTGTTTACTGTAGTGACACCATTCAGCCGTGGCTCAATTACAACGTAATTGTTATTACATATATAATGAACTTGTAAAAGTAGCAGCATGCAACGTGATCGAGTAATTGGTTTGCTTTTACATTTTGGGTAGGTGCATGCACCATTCTCCAAGAATATATAAACAAAAGAAGTGAGGTGCATGCACTGAGCATTCTATGTCAACTTTCGGTCCCCCCAAGTCCAAGTTGCACAAAACAAGGCAGTTTATGTCCAAAAGACCAGGTGGTTTTTGCTTTAATAATGACACGAAACGAAGTTGCAGTACCAAGTTGTGCTTTAATTTGGTACTTTCCTCTTCTGTCTCAACTCATACGAAACGAAAGTAGGTTAAATTGTCACCCCATATGTGGACCCTAGATAGCTGGAATCCGATGGGTGATTCCGTTTGATCCGGTTAGAGTACAGAGTGGTAATGAGAACCTTTTTTTAGTTCACATTGAGGATCTGTTCGGTCATTTCCCACTCACATGGGAATTTGACAATTTGTTCTGAGCAAATTTTTTTTTTCCATCAGAACAGTAATTTTCAACTCAAATTTCATTTTCCATCCCAGGTTACCTTCGAACGGGCTCTAATTGTGCACAAACTCGTACAATAACATATAATTTTTTATTTTGTAGCAAATTAATCCACTGTTTGTTATAATATATATTATATATCTAATTATATCATTGTGCCACAGAAAGCACTGTTCATTCACACTGTAGTTTCTACAGTGCGATTTCTCTTTTTAGAGAGAGTTAGATAAGTGGGATCCACAGGGAAAGCTACAGTAAGATTTTTCTTTTTAGTGCTGACGTGAGGCTGAGAAAGGTATGAGTTGCAAAGATGGGATGCATCGCCTTTTATAAGAGCTATGAAAACTCCAGCGATAAATATAGCAAATGTGGGACTAACGAAGCGTTTTGCTCGGGTGTGAAGAAAACCGATTGTTCATTTCTAAATTGAATCATAATTGGGCTGAAGTCCAACCAATGGCCTATTCATGAACTGATTCTTATGTTTCAAATTTTACAAAATTGTTCTCTATTGTTTAATTTCGGTTTTTCTTCTTCCCAACATGTAAAAAGAACCCAGATTAAAAATGGAAAACTTTTCAAGGTGATCAATCTCAGATACCTTTGTGTTTCTATTCGACGGAGATAATCAAATGAGTAATTGGAAATAGAATCAATTGGTGCAAATAATTGACTTTTGGACATGAAGACCATTGATTGAGTTAAACCAACAATTTGTCTTGAATCCAATTAGGATTTTGTATGCCAACGTGAAACCAACCAAGAACCCTTCGTTGTAATCACCTATTTCTATGGCCAAGAAATACCAATCACTACCGAAACCTTGGCCGAAGTTCTTGGTATGGTAGAGAATGGTGAAGAGGTCAATGTGTATCACAAATGGCCTCAACATGAGGAGTCCTTCACCGAATACAAAAGATGGTTAGAAGGCAAAGACCCACACAAAGACTATTACGATTCCAAACTACCCGCTCTCCATAGATTGTTGTTTCTTCTTATAAACAACATTCTAAATCCCGAAAAAGTCTTAAGACAAACATAGAGCACACAAACGGAATTCTCCTTAGACATCTCATTGCCAATGATAGTGTGGTTGACATACCGTTCATCATCTTAAACCACATGAGAACCGCCCTAACCAACAAAACCATGAGCCTACCATATCCTCGCCTCTTTATCCAGATTATTCTACACAAGAACATCAACATACCGGTAAACCCAAGGGAGTCCAATTCTAGCATCTACTACCCGGCCAACCTAATTACATTTCTTGGAAAGAAGTGTTGGATCAAGAACAATTTGACTTGAGAACCGAAATCCAAACCAATCAATGAATGTATAAGAAGAAAGGGATCAATGCCTAACCAATACACCAACCCGGATGCTCCACAGCCTATGGATGAAGAGCCCATGCCAAGCTTGCATCAAGCCATAACCTCTTCTTACATACCCCCTCCTTCATACCATGGGTATCAATTTCCCCAAAACTCATCTTACTACACTCCTCAAGTCTTCAACTCTATGATGCCTTCTGCCTTCCCTACGGTTGAAGAAGGAACTCACTATATTTCTTAACAAGTGTATCATTTGTTGCTCTACAATAAGTACAACTCAGCAAATGTACATAAGAAGCTTGACAACCAAAGTGAGTTCAACTCCATGGTCCGGACCAATTAGACTCAACAATTTGTCTTGGAATGATTGTTTCGATCCTACCGGACACGAAGACCACATGGGAGGTGGACACGAAGGAACTACTCAACTCAACCCGGAGGATGAGGGTCATGAGAGTAGTGAGGAGGATTAGGGTTAGGGTAGATTTGTCTTTTCTTTTTCTATAGTCCTTGTATGAACTTTTGAATTTAATATAATGTTCTTGCATGTTTTCAATTTAAATTCATGTTTTTTATTATGTGTCTCTTGATCATTATTGCTCTCTATTGCTCTTTTATATTATGCCTTCAATTTTCCCTATACTTAATTGGTAAATCATATGAATTGTGCTATATTAGCAAATATTATTTCATTAAGGGGGAGTATTAGAATTGCTTGACTTGTATAATTGTATATGTGCTAAAATTCGGGGGGAGTATACATTTTTGAGCTTTTTGCCTTAATTTGCAAAAATGGGGAGAAATTAAAGATGTGCATCACTTGATATGCACATCTCAATTGGTTTGCAAATTGCCAAAATGAAGAGTTTGTTGGATTAAACTCATCTCTTGTTTGACAATTTGCAAAACACATAAAGTACTAACCTTGCACATTAAGTTTTGGTGAAGATGCAGGTTAAAACAGGTACAAACCAATGTCAAACATGCCCCAGACAAGTCAAGACATGGTCAAAGCATCATTGAAAGGCTTCAAGCATCAAGACAGAGAACAGTGTTACCATAACGCTTGCCAACTCGTTATAACGGGTTACAGAGGCGTTATAACGAGTGACCAAGGCGTCATAACGCCTCAGGAGGAGAGAGAAGGAGCATATGCTAGATTTCCCGAGACAAGTGTTACTATAACGCTCCAGCAAGGTGTCACAACGAGTTGTCATTTGTTATAACGCCTCAGCCAAGCGTTATAAGGAGTTGCTAGAAATCTGGCCCACATGTCAGCAGCATAAGGGAAAAGAGGGAACAAGTCCAAAGTGTTATAATGCCTTCCTAACTCGTTATGGGATGTGCTGTAATGCTTGGTGTATTTTTCACAGATCCAAGATCTCAAGAAGTGCTCAGTCTATATAAATGAAGCAGAAACGAACCAGAAGTTGATCCAAACACTCTAGCAAGCTTCCCATCAGTAATTGAGCATTAAAGAGAGCCTGATTCAAGTCTCCTCCAGCTACCTAACTTTCAGAGCACTTAGGATAGCTATTATTCTCTTATTGCTTCAGCACAATTATTTGACCTTAGTCTTGCACATTGACAAAAAACCCCTTACATTATAACACTTATTTCTTAAATTCGCATCTCAATCAAGATACATAGAAGAAATGAATTACAAACCTTCAAGTAGATGAAAAGATACAAAATGACCCTCATCTAGTAGAGGTGCATATTTTGGATTTCTATAAAAAAAAAACTTTTTGCTATTATAGGTGAACAGTATGTAAGCATGCAAGATGACTTTTGGAACCAAGATGATAAGGTGGCAACAGACAAAGGAGATAAACTAGTTGAGCCTTTCAATGAAGAGGAAATAAAAAATCCACTCTTCTCGTCAGATGGAACAAAGTCTCGTGGATCAGATGGTATATATTTTCATTTTAAACAAAAATATTGGGATTTCATAAAAACATATATTATAGATATCTTCCAAGGATTTTATTAACATGAGGTCAATATATCAAAGATTAATAGATCACTTGTATGTCTCATACCAAAAATGGATGCAATGGAGATAAAACACTTTAGACATATTTCATTACTCAATTGTATTTACAAATTGATCACTAAAGTGCTTACAACTAGACTAGAACCGATAGTTAATTCCATGCTAAATTTCTCTCAAGCTGCATTCATGAAAAATATGTACATATTAGATAATATAGTATATACATCAGAAATTGTGCATTCCACCAAAACTGATAATAAAGACTATATTGTGCTTAAGATTGATAGAAATCCTATTATAGGGTCCATTGGAGTCTCCTCTTTGATATGACGGAAAAAGGGAGATTTCCAAACAAATGGGTTCAATGGATTGAAGAGTTGTTAATTGGTGGTCAAACTTACCTTAATATAAGTAGTAAGCTCACATATTATTTGGAAATTCATAGAGGATTGAAGCAAGATGATCATTTGTCACCTTTTCTCTTTAATCTAGTAATTGATACCATAAACAACTTGGTTATCAAAGCTAGAGAAATGAAATTGATTAAAGGGTTAGGTCCAATACTGCCTCAGGGACACCAGATCACCAATCTGCATTATGCAGATGATACAATTGGATTTTGTACATAGATGTAAGAATGGGGCAAGTTGTGAAATGGGTCTTCATTGCCTTTGAATCTTTAACAAGCATGAAGGTTAACTATTTAAAGTGTGAGACATACCCTATAAATCTCACTGAAGATAAGAACTAGCAAATGTATTGGGACGTAAATTAGGGAAATGGCCTTTAAGATACATTGGTATCCCTATACATTTGAAACAAACTAAATACAAGAATTGGCTGAAAAAAAATTGAAAATTTTCAATATAGATTGCAAACATGGAAATGAGCCTTTTATCACTTAGGGAAATTGATCTTGATTAATAGTGTCTTGTCCTCTTTACAAAATTATTTGATGAGTTTTCATGAAATACCAGTTAGAATTAGAAAAAAAATAAATCAAACAAGAACAAATGTTCTATGGAACAATGGTCAAAGAAAAAAATATCATTTGTGTAAATGAAGATATATATGTAGGCCTAAATGTCAGGGAGGGATAGGAGTAATTATTATCAAAGAGATGAACATTTCTTTACTTTGTAAGTGGATGTGGAGGATAAAAGATCCTCAGTGCTTAGGATGGTGGAAAGACCTATTAATTGCTAAATACTCAAATAGAAAGAACAAAAAAACAAATGGTCCCCTCTCTGTGAAGTATTGAAGAAATATGAACATGTGATAGATATAAATAGACATATTACTATTGGTAATGGTACAACTACCAAATTCTCGATTGACAATTGGTGTGAAGGGGTACCATTAAGTATCACCTTTTATCCTCTTTTCAGAATTTGCACTAATCAGAATGTTATAGTTGCATAAGTTTCTAAATTGAAGGTTTTGTCTTTCAAAAGACAATTGTCACCACAACAAAGGGAGTTATATGGGGGGATGCTCACAATGGTGACAAAATTCTTGCCTTTGACAGATGAAATAGATTAAGTATCATGGAAGAATAAGAAATGAGTTGTAGGTGGTAACAAGGATCAATATAATTGGTTGGTTTTTGGAGGCATACAAGACAATATGGAAATTGAAAGTTCTTTTAAAGATTAAAATCTTTCTATGGTTGGTGAGTAAGATAAAAAATTCTAGTTAAGACTAATTTACAAATTAAGGGCTGGGATGGGGATACTTCATGCAATATATGTAGTATAGAGGAAGACATTGATCATTTGTTGTTATGTTGTTCGTATATGCCAAGGGTCTGGATATGGGTGATATTTGAATTGCAGTGGTACAATATACCTATTTTCCTAGAGGATTTAGGGGTAATTTCAAATAATATTGATAAACAAGAGGTATTTCTGATATTGTGTGCAACAATAATATGGTCAAGATGGTTAGAAAGGAATAAATGCACTATGGATGAAAGTAAACAAGTTTCATATAATACATTATGCATCAAAATTAAATCAATATTGATTTATCGGTCAGGTCTTTGGAGTTTAGGATTGTAGATTTAAAAAAGAAAATCAAAGAATTAGAATCAAAATTGAGCATCATTGAAAAAGAAAATTCTACAATTATTTTGCCTCAAGAAAAATCTAACACAATTGTACCCCAAGAGAAGCATAGGCCTAAAAGAGTAAGGTACCCAAATGGGCATCAAAGTCTAAATTTACCTATGTATTTGACCATCTTAAGAGTGTGAATTATTCTAGTATGTACATTGGATAAGGATCACATGATCAAATGAGTTTAGGCTACAAAAAAGAAAACAATACTTCTAGTGAAAATAAACAACCTTTAGGACAAAAGGCTAAGCCTAGAAGGTATAACACTAGACCAAACAACAAGTATGTTTAAATTTTTTGCTAATATCAACTTTAAATTAATAATCGGTGATAAATGTATTATTATATTTTGCGTGATACACAGATTTTCTGTGGCTGGCTCTGTATTTCCAGCCGTAAATTGATCCCTGAATAATACTTGTATACCCAGATTTCAGCCCATATCAATGCAAATTAATTAGCCCCATCCTAGTGCAGATCAATCAATCACACACACACACACACACATATATTTGGATTAAGGTCATTTCACAAATCCTGCACATATATGAGAATTGAATATAGTTACTTAATTATTAGAAAAAGAGTAAGTACAAAAAGACTTACATGCAAAAAACTCGTAACATTAAGATGCCGAGTTTAGTGTCACTCAACATCTCAATGATTTCTTCAAATGTCACCTTTTATCATCTTTTAAGAATTTGCACTAATCAGAATGTTACAGTTGCAGAAGTTCTCAATTCTAAATTGAAGGTTTTGTCTTTCAAAAGACAATTGTCACCACAACAAAGAGAGTTATATGGGGGGATGCTCACAATGGTGACAAAATTCTTGCCTTTGACAGATGAAATAGATTAAGTATCATGGAAGAATAAGAAATGAGTTGTAGGTGGTAACAAGGATCAATATAATTGGTTGGTTTTTGGAGGCATACAAGACAATATGGAAATTGAAAGTTCTTTTAAAGATTAAAATCTTTCTATGGTTGGTCAGTAAGATAAAAAAAATTCTAGTTAAGACTAATTTACAAATTAAGGGCTGGGATGGGGATACTTCATGCAATATATGTAGTATAGAGGAAGACATTGATCATTTGTTGTTATGTTGTTCGTATATGCCAAGGGTCTGGATATGGGTGATATTTGAATTGCAGTGGTACAATATACCTATTTTCCTAGAGGATTTAGGGGTAATTTCAAATAATATTGATAAACAAGAGGTATTTCTGATATTTTGTCCAACAATAATATGGTCAAGATGGTTAGAAAGGAATAAATACACTATGGATGAAAGTAAACAAGTTTCATATAATACATTATGCATCAAAATTAAATCAATATTGATTTATCGGTCAGGTCTTTGGAGTTCAGGATTGTAGATTTCAAAAAGAAAATCAAAGATGTAGAATCAAAATTGAGCATCATTGAAAAAGAAAATTCTACAATTATTTTGCCTCAAGAAAAATTTAACACAATTGTACCCCAAGAGAAGCATAGGCCTAAAAGAGTAAGGTACCCAAATGGGCATCAAAGTCTAAATTTACCTATGTATTTGACCATCTTAAGAGTGTGGATTATTCTAGTATGTACATTGGATAAGGATCGCATGATAAAATGAGTTTAGGCTACACAAAAGAAAACAATACTTCTAGTGAAAATAAACAACCTTTAGGACAAAAGGCTAAGCCTAGAAGGTATAACACTAGACCAAACAACAAGTATGTTTAAATTTTTCGCTAATATCAACTTTAAATTAATAATCGGTGATAAATGTATTATTATATTTTGCGTGATACATGGATTTTCTATGGCTGGCCCTGTATATCCAGCCGTAAATTGATCCTTGAATAATACTTGTATACCCAGATTTCAGCCCATATCAATGCAAATTAATTAGCCTCATCCTAGTGCAGATCAATCACACACACACACACACACACATATATATTTGGATTAAGGTCATTTCACAAATCCTGCACATATATGAGAATTGAATATCAAGTTACTTAATTATTAGAAAAAGAGTAAGTACAAAAAGACTTACATGCAAAAACTCGTAACATTAAGATGCCGAGTTTAGTGTCACTCAACATCTCAATGATTACTTCGAATGTCAACCAGGCAGGACCACCAAAGTTTACATTATTGAACAAAGACTGGGAGCCGAGATGAAAGCCCAATGGCACGTCGTGTTGGTCATCAACACATTGTACAAATATTTGGATTTTAAAATATTGCAGAGTCTAGGAGCTGCTTCTTGCACTCCCAACACTGAAGTTGACACAAGATCATTTTGTTTCTCTGCAAGCGCCTTTTGTTTCGAATTCGGCAATTCATTTTTCTCAAAGCTATATGGCAACTACTATATGTTCACTAATTCTAAATGAGACAAAGCATTTAAAGAGCAGTCCCAAACGAGGACTATTTGAGATTAATCCCTATTTGATTAATTCCAAACAAGTACCTACCTAAATTAATTATGTTCCGATATTTGGTCATATATGACGATACCGACTTAGATTTATGCAAAGCATGCAAGTTACTATCATATATCAATAAGAACTTAAAGATTTAAATATATATGTAATTAAATTAGTCTCAATAAATTTGAAGAAAACTCGAATGAAGTTGTGCTACAGTGCTTTCGTTGGCTAGTGGTGTTATTGGTCGGGTGGTACTAAATTTTTTTACATTAATTGACGAGATTAATTAAAGAAAAAATTAACAAATTAAGCAAAATTGACAATTATGGACAAATATATAAATTTAACATACCAATAAAATATAATAAATTTAACATACCAATAAAATATAATAAATTTAACTTTGAAATTGACACAACATATAAAAATTCCATATAACTACAATTCATTGCTAAATTTATGCCATGACAATTAATATGAGTAAATTTACATATATAAGAAAAAAATATTTTTAACCTCAAAAAAGTAGAGGAGGAAAAGTACTTGTTGGCAGATGGTTGGAGCTCAATGTGTACTACTTGTTGGATGTTGATTGCAGAAGAGATGATTTAACAATGGTTGAAGTGTTGGTTGTTGGTTGAAGAATTTAATGGAGCTGACTTGCTTGGGATCTAATGGGAGAGGGATAAGTGACGGCTGCTAGATGGAGTATTTGGCTAGAGCCTTCTTCATGCCTTCAAGTCTTGCCAATATTCTCATGTGGCCTCTTTGCGGATCAAGATGCTTTTAGGTTCTAAAATAATATCAAGTTTTTAGTTAAAAAATCTGGTGATAAAACCTCTAAAATCAGATGGAAGTAAGGAACCTGTGATAAAAGTCTCTTTTTATCATCGAATGTTTGTAAGGATCTGATAATAAAAACTTTTAAATCGATGTTGTTTAGCATCCAGTGATAAATGCCTCTACATCACCGACTTTATTCAGATCCAGTGATAATTTCAGAAAAGCATTTTCTTCGTAAAGTAACAACATTTAATGACGAATGTTTAACTAATCTACGGAGTACGTTTCACAAAAAATTTCAAAATACCACTGAACTTTTTTTATTATCGAATTTAACTAAATCCTTAGCGGCACTAGAACCCATTTCTACAGTAGTGGTGACACCATGAGCGCTGCCACCATACATCAGGGCTAGGTCTAAACTTATAGATCCATGCATAAGAATAATATGATATTCTACACATTCTAGTGTTTTAGCTAAAAGTATAGTATTGTTGAAATGAAGACTATTTTTTTGAGGAAAAAATGAGTTAATTATTTATTCCAGGCTTCTATTAATATTGCACATAGCAATAGCCCGGACATATTAATTAGTGTTTTTTTTAACAACCTACATATATATAACACAAGAATCCTTATTATCCTTTATAAGACTTCGAAACATAAATTTAGCTAGTTTATCATAAGTTTCATCCTTGTCATGCATATATGTGAAATAATTTTGCAAACTGTATTTGATAAAGGATAATGTTTCGTAGATACCATATTTGATATCAACTATTGATATCGATTTTATTATGCACTTTTATTTGAGTTATCATGCACATTATTTGAGTTATTATGTATGTTATACCATAATAACTATTTCAGTACAGAACTTAATATGTATAACTATTTCATTATAAAAAATAACATGCATGATAATTCAAATAATGTGCACGATCACTCAACTAAAGGTGCATAATAAAATCGACAACATATATAATTATTTCATTACAAAAAATAACATGCATAATAACTCAAATAATGTGCAGTATAATTCAACTAAAGATGCATAATAAAATCGATATCAATAATCGTATCAAATATGGTATCTACGTATCAGCTCCTTTTGATAAATTGCACAATTAATGGCATTATTTTTCTTAATTTTACAAGCTCGCTATACCGAGTTATGTTACAATAGCTTTGTAATCCCCATAATTAAGGTTCTAAATAGAGATTATCATGGTAAGGCTCCGGAAAAAAGTATAACGAATAGCAAAGTTAATTGTAAGAAGTATTTCAAGTCACGTATATATGACCAGCAGTTTAAATTGAACAAACCGTTCAATTCAATTGCAGGAATTGAAGAAAATCATAATAATAATAATAATAATAATAATAATAATAATAATAATAATAATAATAATAATAATAATAATAATAATAATAATAATAACAATAACTGTCCATTAATATGAAAATACTGATCATATTCTTAAAATATTAACTCATCAATAATACACTAAGGGTCCGTTTGGCATGCAAGGTTTAGCATGGAATAGTCTATTCTAAACTCTATTCCAATTTAATAAAGTGTCAAACGGTGAATTGCAAAGTGGAATAGCTTTCGATTTAGCTAATCCGCTATACCAACCATTTGGTGGTATAGCCGGTTT
>CAXKVX010002924.1:0-25009 GCA_964058865.1 Eleocharis quinqueflora | reverse complement strand
ACATAGCATAACTAATAGAGCAGAACATTAATTATTTTTGTCTTCTAAGAAAGAACGCCGGTAAAGTACTGTTAGCATCACCCATGCTATTTCTTGCTAGTAAAATCTAAATCCAGCTCATAGTCGTTGAACTATAGCATTATATTTATATATCACGTGGCATATTGAGAACCTTTTGCATAATTTATTTTAGATGTCTAATGTCAGGTTTTGAAAGTTAATAATATATGCAAAATTTCAAAATAGTCGTGCCCATCATTCATTACTCCATTTAACGTATAAACATATAAACCGTTTCATTTAATATGTTAATTGTTTTATTTAATAATTATAGTTAATATAATAATGATATTTCTGTCTTACAAATGTGTCTCAAAATATGCAATTATTTTTCTGTTAAACGAAGTAACGAGAGAATAATATTTGTGGACAATTTTTGCATGGATATCTTTTCCCAGTACCAAATTCATAACCATAACTCCACCAGTATATACCGAGTTTCAGAAACAATAAAAAAGAACCATGCTCGCTAGAGCGTAACAGAATTAAATTTCAAAAAAAATTTACCAGACACCGATTTTGTTTAAAGCTAAACTAGTTAATTAATTTATTAATTCCTCCGTTTTTTTTCTTTTTGTTTGTAAAGTTGCTATGCTTTATGAGATGGGTAATGAAGTGGGACCTTGAAAGGTTGTACCCATGTCTAATTATGTCAAAATAAGTACCAAACACAAAAAAGAAAATCAGACTAAACAGTAATTAATGAAGAAGAAGTTGAACAACAATTCAACAAAACCAACAAAAGAAAGAAACAATTCAAGTTATCAATTCAATTAATTAGAAGTCACCTTTGTTCCATGCATACTCATTCAAGAAGAGTGTCTCTCCGTCGGAATTGATCCGGAATGCACCCAACTCTTCAGAGGCGCCATACGCGACAGAAGAGCAACCGGGCCCACCATTCAGCCACAGTACTAATGGTGCAGAGTCTGACACCTCGGACCCACCTTGCGCCTCTTGCAACCAATAAAACAATGCTCTGCCGCCGGCCTTAGCATCAACCGTGATATACCCCGAGTATTGCGTGAAGTTGATAGGACCTGGTTGACCCGGCAATTGGTCGATCAGGTCATTCTGCGCAGCGGGTGTTGCTCCGACTTGCACGGTGTAAGTTGCACTTGTAAATGTGAATATATGGAGGAGGAATAGTAGAGCATTTGATGGAGAAATTTTGTGGGAAGGGAATGGGGATGATGGTTTCATGGCTGGTTGATCACCCCAATCAATTGGAAATGATTTCTAGCTTTTGGTGTAGGCAGGGGGTAGTTGCATCCCTCAAAATAATTCTTTGATTGGTTTGTCATAAATTTTAATATTCTGTGGCGATCCATCACGTGGCAATCTTTGTTGCTAACATAAATTTAGTTTGATGTTTCACAATTTGTTCAATTATGTATTAATAATTTAATATTTATTATTTATTGTTAGTATATTATTTATATATGTAGTAATAATTATGATTTGCAAGGTTTTTTAGCTATGATATATCATCTATGTTAAACCCCCTACTTTCTGTGTATTTTTTCTGTAAAATTATTCGTACTAATCATTGTTTTCATTATACAAATTATTAGCATTTTAAAAAGAAAAAATCATTTTTCAAAAATATTGTATGTAAAATTATTTTGAGAAATTGTTACGAAACTTAAATTGTTGTTAGTGTATTCGTTTTCATGGCATAGTTCAGAAACAATCCAAATTTGTTTGGTTGGGTAACAAGTTCTCATGCTCATTTAGTAGTCAACATATATATATATATATATATATATATATCACAATTCATGTTACATCAATATAGATAGATAGGTTTACTAATGATAATTACATCTGACCACATTTTTCGCCAATAGAAACAAATATCCTTATAAGTTTATCATTTTTTAAATTTACATATGTCGGAGTAAAATATGTTTAAATTAAATGGAGCAAAACAACAACAAAAAATGCATAGTCAAATTTCAATAATTATGTCTTAATTGAGTTCAAATTTTAAGTCTATAGCCTAGTTAGATCTGGGCTTTGTTGTACATATCTAACTGGATCCAACCCATTTGTCATTTTTATAGACAGTAAAAAATCACATGAAATGAGGATGAGACCAGGATTGCTGGAAAGGCAACCAGAAAAAAAAAATTGCATTTCATCATGAATTGATTGGTATAAGTTTTTGCATCCACAATTTGATTAATTTATTGGTTGATCCAAATGAGCATAGCTGTTGTATCTTTTCACATTTGATTTTTCAGGTTTTATAAATTGGAAGTCAATGTTCCAATAATTATTATTTATAGACAACATTACATATATATTATTACATCTTTGGTATCAACCACGATATTAACTGTTACTTTTATATCTCAGTTGAATATTGATTCTTTGCCACGAACGAGGCACGCTGCAAATAGAATCGAATGCTGAGAATTTATAAGAAAGTGTTAGTGGGATTGTGAAAATTTTACTAATAAAAGTAGCTAAGAGTTAGAGGTTTTCGCTTGAATGGTAAGAACGGTAAAAAAATTATCGTTCAGAACTTGAGTTTACTGTCGAACGATAGATTCTCTAACGTTCGGCTATTGCGTTTTTTTAGTGAATATGAGTAGAGGTGGCAAGTCAGGCGGGTTTGGGTCGGATTAGTTTGATTGTCAACAATAGTTGGGTTGTAGCTCCGGTCGGGTGAGGTCGGGTCGGATTTCGGATCATCAGGTGTCGACAATTTCAGGTCATGGATCAGGTCGGGTTTCGAGTCGGGCTACGTCGATCTTTTGCGGGTAACGAGTCGGGTCGGGCAAGATCGGGTCGAATTTCGAGTCGGGCTGCATCAACAACTTTCGAGTCTTGGGCCGGGTCGGGTCGGGTTGCATCGACAACTTTCTCATGTTTTATTTTAAGTTTTAAGTTCAATTGGACAACATCGGGCCGAGTTATTGAAATGTGTTATTAATCTTGGCTTTCTTTGATGTTAATTTATTAGTAAAATTAGATTGTGATGTAGGCAAGATATGATTAGATCGGTTTACAAGTTGTATCAGGTCAAGTTGGGCTTGGGTCCTCAGGTGTCGTTCCATCTCGGATTACGGGTCGTCTCAGGTCATGCTCGGGTTCTAATGTGTAGTGTTATCTCGGGTTATGAATCGTCTCAGACTGGGTTGGAACGGACTCAGATCGCTCATGTGTAGTGAAAGTTTAAAGGGCCGGGTCGGGCTTTACAAAGCCCTTACCCGGCCCTTACCCGGCCTACGAAAGGGCCGGGTAAGGGCGGGGTCTAAAGAGGGTTTAATAGGGGCCGAATAATAAGGGCTTTGTTCTAAGGAAATATGTCCGATCCCTCTAAGGCCCGACCCTTATCAAGCCTTTGGGGTTGCAGAGGGCCGGATCAGGCCGGGTAATAAGGGCTTTGGTCTCTTTTTTAATTTTTTTTTTAATTGTGAAAGAGTTGATAAGGGTCTGAGGGGCTGACGTGGGTAAGAGTTGCAAAGGGTCGGATCAGGGCCGGACGGGGTCGGGTAAATAGGGGCATGTATTTTTGGAACGAATCCGGCCCTTCTAAGGTCCGGCCCTTTCAAAATCTTACTAAGGGTCGGATCAAGACCGGATCTGACAGGAGCTTTACAGGGGCCGGACTGGGGGCCGAGGGCTTATGACATATCCCTACTCACGTGTCTCTTCGACTCAGGTTATGAGTTATCTCGAATCGAGTCGGTCGGATTTGATTTACCTTTACTTTATCAAAATATCGCATCGAGTCGGACAAATTTTTCCGGTTGGATTGGATTATGCCACCTCTGAATATGAGCCTGCATATGAATCTTGTAAAATTTTAATCAATTCACATATGGATCATGCTAAATCTAATTCGATCCGATCCATTGACAGCCCCAAATGCACGATTTAGGTGCAGCGAGTGTTGTGTAGTCGTAGTCGACGATTTCACTCTTATTTCATATAATAATAATTATATCATTGTTTCAGATATCATGTCCATTTTTTAATCAAGTTATTTTTTAGTATTCTCGTTTTAATTAAAAGAAAAATGAACCTTCATATTAAAAAAAAAACTTACCATGACCCTCGCACTTCGCACTTGTTAGAATATTAATTGGAGATACAATTATCATATAAATTGACATCATTGGCCATCATTAATTACTTTTATGTTTGTATCTGTCTATGACAATTCATAAATAATATTTACTGTATCCTCCTTGACCATCTTACAACTTGGTCAAAAAATAGTTGCGTCTGTTTCCTGTTTGTCTAATTAGTCAATTGCTTATTTCAGTGATTGGTAAGTTTTTGGCATTATTTGTTCATAAAAGCATAGAATTTAGACAAGATTTAGAAATGGGTTGAAGGAAGATTGACATTTTGAGCCTCAAAATTTTCCCAAGGACAAAAAAGATATTGACGGAATGTATTTTTCTATTGTATAATCACAATCTTTCTATTTAGTTTTGTTTGTGATGTTTTGTGCTGATTGCTTTGTGTTGTTTTTTGCAATAATGTAATTTGATGGTGAAAGAGAGCTGAACATTGATGTAGTTAAAATTTTACTTTTGTGGAGAGAGAGGGTATGAACAAACAATTAACTCACTAAACAGGTACGAGAACAGGTACGAGACTATGAAGACAATTTAGATAATTTCTCTAGGAGACGGGTATTAGAAGGATAGGATTAAATAATTTTAGCTTCTTAGTCATTAGTCAAATTTATCTATGTAAGAATCAGATTAATATTTCAATAAAATTGATGGAAATACTTCACTTCTGAGTCAAAAAACAATCTTTCTATTTAATAAAACAAACACTAGAAGGTTATGCACTCAAATTCCTTCACTTGAATAATAAAATTTAAAAGAAGAAAGTAATCTAAATATTAAGGATTCATTTGACAAATCAAGAAATGGAGTGAAAAGGTGTTATTGAAATAGTAAAACTACAATAGTGATAGAAGAATGTTATTTAAAACAACGGTAGTGTTATTTTTCATATTTAAGAGAGTTGAGAATATTATTGATAAATTATTGGTAAAAGAATATGCATGGGACTTACTGCTATAGTTCAGTGAATTTTCTTCATATTTTTTTCCATTCCAAATTGACATTTTTTATTTGACGAAGGATTGACATTTTTATTTTTCAATAAAGTTGACACTTTTTTTCAGTGAAGTCATGTTAAAAAAAAATTCGGGTGACATGACTATTTTCCATTGATAGATAAAAATATGACTAGGGGTGTAAATGAGCCGAGCTCGAGCGAGGGGCGAACTCAAACTCGGCTCGTTACTATAAGTGGTCATGAGCTGAAACTCTCAACTCGAGCTCGCTCGAGCTGACTCGTTTGTAGCTTGTTTGCAAGAAAAAAATAACAAAATAATAAAAAAAACATAATAAAATTATAAAATCGTGAAAATTCTCTATGGTAAAGATCTATTTAGAGATGATGGTAACCAATTCGACGGTTCAGATTAACTCGTTAAGGTCTCGATACTTACACAAGCTGAGCTTGTCACAGCTCGAGATCGGCTCGTTTACTAACGAACTGGCTCGGTTTGTTAACGAACGAGTTATTAACGAGCCGAATACGAGCGAGTCACGAGTATTTTGTGCACTCCTAAATATGACAACTTTGACGGGATGATTTTAGGCTTTATCAAGTATTATGTTCTTCCACCACTCGCGACTTTGATTGAAAAACCAAAATAACACTCTTGCACTAATGCATTTTCTTTCTTTTTTTTCTTGTTTGACAACATAATAGAAGAATAAAACAATAGTGCTATTCCATGTCTTTTTTCTTATTGCTAAACGTAAGACAAAGGGACATGATTCTGGTATCGTGCGACACCGCATTACACGGATTTCGACTGTCCGAGTCGTCGAGTCGATCGTCCAATCACAATCAACCGTCAGCGATGAGAATCAACAATTCTTGAGATACGAATCAACAATTATTGTAGCCGCCAACATTTCGTGCTGGAATATTATTGTGGAAACTTAACCAGATGTGAACTCAAGAGTAGAGAAGTCGATGAGTTGAATTCAAATCCAATCTTGCTTATTTTCTAACGTTGTTTTCAATAAAAATTTACAGGATACACATGCTAATTTACATTCATTAAAAAATTAGGATTAGAATATAGATTCTTTATCATTTTTACAGTAACACATCAAATCAGATTCGGATCATATTGAATGGTTAATTTTCTAAAATATTAATATGAGTGCATAACAATAAAAATGTGTGATACGTATCACTTTAAACAACTCAAAGCATATTTAATACACTAGAATAAGATTATTTATCGTTTATAAAGAACTTAATTAATCTTGGATTAAAATCATGCAAGATTTTAGATAACTGCGTAGGTCTAACCCAACTAACTTGACCGCGACCAATTCGATCCAAAAAATGCATATTTTGATTTTTTATGATTGGTTACGATTTTTGTTTTGTCCAATCTTATATCTAATATGTGGATACGAGTTATAAAATAAAATATGAATAAAATCCGATCCGACCTTTTAGATTTATTAGACTATTATATTGCTATAATAATTTTTTTTATTCGATATGTTATTTTTTATATTTATTAGACTATTAGAAACTTATATGTTATTTTTTGTCAATTTTATGAATTTTGGTTTCTAGTATGAATTGATATCAGTGTGTTATTTAAATTATGACCAATTTTGATATAGATCAAAATTAACTTAATTGTGCTATTATTGATGACAAAATAGCATTAAATTTATTGATAAACATCAACGATTGTAATTAATTTGTATTTGAATTTTTTTGTCCATAGCAAACTCACTCTTAAATTATTCCTTATCTTTTACTTATTAGTTCTATTATCGTACAAAATTTTGTGTGAAATAATGATGTTTGTAAAAATCTAGGAAACCCGACTATCTAAATAAAATATGAATTTGATAAAAAAAATTGTTTGGTGGTTACGGTTTAAAATACTACAATCTGAATGATATCTAATAGATTGAAAATTTACACTAAACTCGACCCGTTTACATCCTAATATAATTAGATATCAAATTCTAACAAATAAGATGATTTTGTTTTCAAGATATATTCATATGTAGAATAATAAACTATCAGGCACAATTTTAGATCCTTATTCGATTTATTCATGTGAATTCTGATAGAAATATCATACTATATATATTCACTGACAACTCTAAGTAAGAGTCCTCCTTGATCATTCTTACAACTTAGTCCACTTCTAATCCAATTTTCTAATTAGCAATTTATTCTTATTTTTATTTGAAAAAGAAGTGAAGTCTTTGCCTCAAATCTTATTCAAATTTTCTTCAGAGTTGAATTTTGAACCTGCGACTTCTCTTTATGAGAGAACATTGCTTTTAACCACTAGATCAAGAACTGTTTCTTGATTTATTCTTATTTTTAATGAATTAATTTTGTAATTTAGCAATTTGTATCCATCACAATGTCACAGCTGCCTCAAAGCATATACCAAAACACAAAATGTGAGCAACTTTCCCGCGTTGCTTTCATAGATGTGTTATTCGATTGATTGATTTAAGCATATATCCAGGCGACCAGGCGGAGGAACAAAACCAAAGGTAACCTCTTAATACAAGAGCTGCATGCATACTTGCATTATTCTACTTGATTTCAGCTTTTATTCCATCAATATACGCTCATGCACCTTGCGTAATGTTTCCAAAAGAGTTATTGAGTGCTTCACATATTCATATTCTAGAATTGGAAAGCGAAATGTATACACATCATTTACCGTTTGTTCTAGATATCGAAAGCGAAATGTATAGGCATCATTATACCGTATTTTCCTAATAGATTTTTTTTTAACTTTATATCGCCCAAAATTTCAGGCTCAATGCCACTTTTCCATGGTGCCCAAAAAGTTTATCTTTTCTTTTTTTCTTAATATGAGCCCATAAGAAGTGCATCAGGATACAGGAGTGCAAACATCAGCTACAACAAGGTACCATTATCAAACATAAAAGGAACATATATATAACCCAAACTTAATGATGAAGAACACTTCATAGATAATAAACAGTGACTAGTCACTACAGATGACATGATCCAAAATGAAAAACATAGTCATAGGCTGATAGCACATCCAAAATGGTAAAGGAAATTACCACAGAGTACAGAAACTAACTTGATCAAAAGTAAAACATTATCAGAGTTCATAACATCACGGTCGGGATAGTTAGCACTATGACAGATTAGAACCTCTTGTGGATAATATTTATGTCGCGTATGGTCTTCACATGTTCATGCAAAGTTCTCACCAGCTCTTGAACTGATTCATCATTGTTCTGGCATTTTATCTCCACTGAATCAAGGTAGTCTCTTGATCCATTGCTTGCTCCCCTATTTGAACTAGATGCCTGTGGCTTCTTAATAGTCTACAATTGATTCCAGTTAGTTCATAATTTCATATGATTTGTTCATATATATAAAGTTTAGAGAGGGGACTCGGTATTTCTCTGAAAATAACAGTTCTCATTTCTGAATAGGACTCTTGGAAAACCTACATACTGCTGTAGGAACTTTTTAATCAAATTTGATTTGTATTTAGTGTCAAACACAAAGTCTAAATGATGGTGTGTGTGTCTGTGTGTGTTAAATAAAGATGCAGCTCACTGCAAAAAAAAAAAGTTCTAAAAGATTGGGCCAATGTCAGCTCACCTGTTGCATTTAAAGCTTAATAGAGCAAATAAGACTCGAAGCAATTATTTGAATTTTACAGTTACTATAGATTCCTTCAATTATATTTGATTGAACATAAACTCATCAATTAGGAGACAGATGGCATAATAGAAGGCTATTATGGATATATGATCATCCTAGGAAGTGTCCAGTACCTCTGGCTTCGAGTGGAGCAAAATGAGCTTCTCTAGGTTAGGTCAATGGTGAAGGAAAAGAGCTACCAGACCAAAATCACGGGACATGTACCATTCTCCAATTTTTAAAGTCTTCAAGTTCCTGAAGATGGTAAAATTAGGTATTTCTTTCTCCAAGATACGTTTCATTGACCTGACAAGAATGACTAGCTTCAGAAAATTGATACTGATGAATCAGATTTTCTCAACAAATAATCACAAGCACCAACAAGTAGAAATCCAAGCTGGTCCACAACATTAACCAATTCAACTAATAAATTTTTTGAATTTTGGGTTAGTAACAATCTTTTGGCATAGCTAAAGATGAGCACCGAAAAAGAAAAGTTGGATAAGTAGTGGTAACAATATTAGAAGCAATCTAAAGGACCTGCCAGACCAACTCAGAAACTTTTGGCAAAAGTAAAAAACTACCAATATAGACCAAAAATAGCTGACTGAAACTTCACACGCACAGACCCAGCCCAAAAATAATTTGCATGTAAAGAGTACATACCTTGACATCATCATCGCTGAAGGCACTCAGCTCAAGAAAAAGAGAGTAGTTGGATTTGAAAGACTTGTCAGAAACATAGGCTTGTAATTAGAAAGGCTTTGATAACAGCGGATAATTAGGCCACAAAATAGATGAAGGCGCCATCAAGGGATGGCATTTTATCAAATTTCAGCTGCCCGATAAGGAAAGAGGTAATCTCTAAGTACTCGAGCTTTGGTGTGGAGACAAATATCACAGGGTTCTCATTATCATACTCTTGTTGGCAATTGTCGAGAGCCAGGCACTTCAACAAACCAGATTTAATCTGATATGCTTAAATCACAGTTACATAGCACCAATTCTTCCAGATTGGGGCAACCTGCCATGAGCTTTTTCATCGTCTCATCTATTATCAGCACTAAACTGAAAGGTCAGTCTCTTAAGGCAAGGTAGGTTTACAAAGTCCGGTTTTATACCCTTGTAGTTAATCTGTTGAAGGTTAATCACCATGTCAATGAGTGACTCACATACAAAGACAGAGTGAGGGATATCGAGAGTTAACACTGAGTAATCTTCAGTGAACACATCAAAGTGGATGACTTTAGGCTTCATCTCAACCACTTGCTCAACCCATTCTTCTGCAGGGGTGGGGTCACTGTCGTATTGCCACTTGAGTTGAATGCTTCCAGATCTGTGGTTGCGGTGTTCCAAGATGCCATTGACGAACTGCACGAACTTATCCTCACATTCATTAATTGTGTTCTTCTGAGGAGAGATTGGGGCGTGCATGGGAGGAAGTCGTTGAAGTCAAGATCAAGAACTGGTACTGGAGCCCTGATTTTCTTTTCAAGAGTACCAACTTCCATATCAGACAAGCTTATTTCTGTAGTTCAAGAAAAACACACTAAATAGTTTTAGCAAGTAAATTTGTTCAATATATAGTATTAACAATATAACATAGCTGGCAGGATTTTGTTAGTAATAACTGGCAAAACAAATAAAGGGATTGTCAGCACAAGGACTTATCTAAGAAAAATTCATTGCAAGCAATAATAATAACAGAAATTTGCAAAAGATCCCTGCATTAACCATAAATTACATACCTACATTCTCAATGGTTCCTGAAATGCCTAGAATTGTTAGACAATGAAAACGAAGGGTGAGTGTTCCAAGTGTGTCCTTAAATCCTTTATCAATTGATTATACACTTCATTTTGATCATGACCCTCATAACTCGGTTCAAAAAATTGATAGCTATAATGCTTCAATAGAATTAGAACACTCAAATAAGCAATATGTGCAGTTGAAACAGCTCTAATTAAGACAAGTTCAATTTTGAAAACCTTTTAGCTTTTCATACAAGCACAACAAAGGATTCCTAGCCCTAAGTCCTCAAAGCAGCAAGTAAAGATAGTTCTGGGCTTTGGTTTCCAGTTGCATTCCCATTTTCCCAATTCATCATTTTCTATACTGAAAATAGAAACAAAAATATGGTAGTTAGTTTTATTTTCTTTTTGATTGGGTTTATTGCCAAATTCCAACCGACTAAATAATAATAGCAAAATATATCACTATAAAGTTCAAGATCAACTATATGATGATCAATTTAAGGTACAATAGACATCACTGTGAGATAAGAAAACTCCAATTGCACCCAATTTTAGTAAATATATGATAGTGAAAGAACAGTAAGATTGTCAGAGAACTAAGATTCCGAATGAACTACTAAATTTACTCTCAGCAGCACTTTGATAAAAGAAGAAGTTGCACCAAAATTTTTGTACTATGTCAAAGAAGTGAGATTCCCACTAATTAAATCTCTCGGCACTCAACGCACTTTGATCAAAACAAAGAAGATATCATATAGAGAACAATTATTTAAGAACTAAAAGAGTGTATTAAATATAATTTCTCCAATATTTCGAGAATTTTAGATAACGCTTATGTTTTACGTCGGTTTTAAATCGATAAAGGAAGAGAGTTGTGAATAGCCAACTTAAAAATTCAGTCAATCTCTCGACGAAAGCATAGTTGTTGTTTTTGTTGTTTCTAGAATTCTAGATACGAGAGGAAATATACGTGTTGTCAGGGGTAACTTAGGAATAAAATAATGAATCCAAAAAAAAACTTAGGAATAAAATAACTGATAGGGCTTCTCTTCCCAAATGCAATTCGCGCCAAATTCATCCATATTGAGACCTTTTGGTATCATTTATTAAAAGAAGTTATTTACCTACAGTATAAAACTTTATAAACCCAATACTTTATAAAACTTCAAACCTATCCTATAGTTCATTATTGTGCTATTAATACAAAATAGAAGCTTAATTTAACAGTATTCACATTTTGCATCTTTTATGCAATAATACATATTAAGAGCAACAAAGTACAAACTAGGATCGTAACGTATAAATATCCCACAAAAATGGTGGCGTGGCTTGCACTTTGCAGTTATAATCCCTGCAAGTTAAATTTTATTGTAAATAAAAATAGATACCGTCAGTTTTTTTTTCCTGTAAGGTAAATGAAACAACATAACAAAACTTGAGTTCGTAAAACAGAAATTAAAAGCAACTTAATAAGATACAACAACAACAACAAAGTCTTTTGTCGCAAACCAGTTGGTATGGGGTAGAAATAAAGTTCATATCGAATTTCTTTTCCATAAGATCGACTGAAATTTTACGTTAATTCGCCAAGCCAATCACAACCCTCCTTTCAGCCATGAGACCAATTATGTAAAACATAGCCGAAAAGGCAACTAAGAAGATACACGTACTAATTAAAACACTACAAAAACAAAAACTTCAAAAGGAGTATATATATAACCAGAGTTAACAAACATGATAATTCCACAATTACTACCCCGAGGAAATGATATTGATTCTTTTTTTTTTTTTGGATAACAGCATTCCAAGTTAGAGAGTCTCCTTCCATTAAAATGAAAGAGAAAACAAAATACAAAACGAGTCTTTGGTACAAATAGCGGTACATAAGCTATATACCTTATTTGTCCATGCAACAAAACAGAAAAAAGAAAAAAACGCTGACCGTTACATGGCCAAGCCTAAACCTATCTAACCATCATTATTTTGACCCTCCATTTTTCTTATTTACTTGGTACCATCTCATCCGGTACCATTCTACTCTTGAGCCAACCTTCACTATCTCCTTTTCTGGAAACAAACCCCATCTAAATCGCATCAAAACCATCTTATTCTGAAGACTAAAAACAGAACAAGACTCAAACCCATTTATTCAAACACAAAGAGCAAAACATGAAAAAACCCTCCCCAGAAATAGAACAAACTCCAAACATTTTGCCGATTTGTACACAACAGCCCCTAACAATTTCTTATTCCTATGACCCTCACACCTTTCAATTAATCACCTAAAAGGTCTTCATCTATTGCGCTCACGCTTTGCTCCCCTTCTTCATTCTCATGATCTTCAACATCTTGTATCACTAAATTGACATTCCTTTGATTTGTTTGATCTCTATTAGCATTCCCATTTTGAGAAAAAACTCCTATCCAAAAATTATACAGATGTATCATCATATTGTATAAATTTTGAGCACTTTTAATTTCCTGTGATTGGAAAATGATATTATTCCTTTGAGTCCATATTACCCATATAGTTGCTGCAAAAATTGCACTCCATTTTTGATATTGGGTAACTGACAAGGATTCAAAAGATGTCCACATATTATTTATTGATGTTAAATCAATGAAATTTTGTGCCCCATTTTGAAACACTAGCTGCCTCCATATCTGAAAACTTATTTGACATTTTAAAAAAATATGCTCCACTGTTTTCATGTACATACCACAAAAAACACAATACAAAGGTGTGTTGATTCCTCTAATATTTAAATTATCCTTTGTAAGAATTTTATCATTTAAAACTAACCATGTAAATATCTTAAATTTTAAATGTATTTTCAAGTTCCACACTGTGTATTTAATGTTAATATGAACACCTTCATTATTAAAAAATTTATACATTGATTGAACTGAATACCTACCATCTTTTTCCAAATTCCAAACCGAAAAATCATTTTCATTGTTAAAATTTACATTTTGCATCATAATAATTATTTCATCTTTCTGTCTTCTCATTTCACTTGAAACTCCTCTTTGTAAATATAAGTTTATATTACCATTATTCCATATTTTTGCTAAAGATATTGTTTCATATTTGGCTTTCTCATATACTAAGGGATACCGAAGCTTAAGTGCACAATTATTTGCCCATATATCATTCCAAAAATCTATTGTTTTACCATTTCCCACAATTCTGGTATTATTGATTTGCACATATTTATATAACTGACGTAAAGAGTGAAGAATTCAAACTAAATTTATTGTATTTAACTATTACTAATTCTTTCCATATACTGTTATGTGGTTGATAAAGATAAAGCCATGTCCACTTACAAAGTAAAGCATAATTCATTTGTAATATATTCAAAATACTCCATCCTCCATATTCTTTTCTCCTACATAATCTATCCCATCTTACAAGAGGAATTTTTCTTTTGTTTTCCTGATTTGCCCCTAACCATAAGAAAACCCTTCTAATTTTATCCATTTTTTTCCAAACCCATTTTGGCATCCTATAAATTGATATATAATATAGAGGTACTGATGATAGAACTGAATTTAATAAAACTAATCTCCCTCCAATAGACAACATTCTCCCTTGCCAATTAGGATGTTTTTTTGAAATTTTATCTATAATGTGCTGCCAATCTGCCCTACTAGGTTTTTTCCAATGATATTGATTCCTCGTATGGCTTTCAGATGGGTATGTACACAATTCACTAGCTCACTGACTGATATATCATTCTTCCTGCCATTGATCTCCAAAATGTCAATATTGTCCCCCAATCCAAGGCTTATCTCCATCTTGGAACCAATTGCCAGCGGCTTCATTGGAGAATTAACAGAGTTAGTTCATTAATGTCCATAATGCTGATCATCTTTTTTCACTTGATAAAATGAACTTACCACTTAAAAACTAGTAAGAACTAACACAAAAAGTTTTGAAAATTTTCCAATGGTCAGAGCAGTTTAACATGGAACCCTAAGATGGAAGTTTGTGACCTTGTAACATGCAAACAGGTTTTGGGAAGAGCGATAATACAGAAAGTTCAACAAAGCCCCAAACTGAAAGTTCAAAAATTACAACTCCTAGACTTGCAGCGTATTTAAATTACAACTCATAGACTTTGTTGTAAATTAACAGTGTACAGAAAGTTTACCTTTCTTTTTGCACTCTACATATTCATTTGGGCTTGAACAGTGAACACTCTAGGTATTTCAGTGAACAGTTAGAGACAGATCTAAACGGAATTATTTAAAATTGGATGACCAGTTGGGGTCGATATTGGCCATCCAATCTAAAATGAGGGTCCAAATCTTTCTCAGTTTCTGCAATATAATTTGTATAATTGAGGCGGCTCCTTAATTCATCCAGACCAAGAAGCCCAACTGAGATATGTGTGCTGGCTTGCTAGATAATACCACATAATCCTTTCCAGACCAAAAAGTACTACTTTTTCCTAAAATAGCAAATTAGCTGTTATATAATATTTTTGAAGGGACATTACAGCAGTTATAAAGTATTTTTCTAGTCATCACTAGCACCTCAGTTAGCAATCTAAAAATAGACAGTAAAAGTTAGATTCAATCTACATAGAATTCTTGAAGAATGAGAGCATACAAAATTTTCTTTAAACAAGACATCATTTTATTCACACAAAAGAAGAATTAATATTTCTTGAAAACCATATAATTTTGATGTCTGTTTATGTATATAAAAAAGTATGTACCAAAATAACTACACATTTACTAACCCTGCTTCATGACGGCAATAAATAAAGAACATAACATTGAAAAATCATAACAGAACTTGTCTAACGATAAAGATAAAAAGCTAGGAGCTGCTTTTAGTCATTTCCAATAAAAAACAATATAAGGATATTTATTGAAACAACAGCTTGTTGGGCAGGCGGGTGTCTAATTGAACCTAAAAATTGTAAACACTATTTTGTGCAAGTATGCTGCAAATTGAGCAATTTTGCTGCAATAAAGGCAACTTGGTCTTAGTTAACATCACCTCGTTCTTACTATATCCTGTGAATCTACCAAAATTAGCTATGGACATTGCAATTCTTAAATCCCACATACCTGGCGATGAAGCAGAGTCAGCTTCTCTAGGTTAGGTGCATGGAGGAGGAAACGAGCTACCAAATCAAAGTCATCAGTCATGCGCCATTCTCCAATTTTCAAGCTCCTTAATTTATCAAAGGTTGGGAATTTTGTTTCTTTCGCTAATTCATCCTTCATTTGCTAAAAGAACACCAAAAAATAAAAGATAAAAAATCATTCAGATTTTCCATACATCCAAAGTACCAAATACTGCCAAACTAAATGGACCAAAATTTAATTGGTACAGAATCCCACTGAATAGACTAAACGGCATAAAAAAACAAGACAAAATAACACAAATGTTCTGCCCGCACTTCTTCTTAAAGAGTTGGAGGATTTCAATAACTGTCAGTTCTAGATTAGTGTTTCATGTAAAGCCAATTACCACAATTTTACAAGAACTAAGAAAATGAAACACGACCAAACATCAGCTAGTTTTTCCCTACAGCCTGAAATAAAAACAGCATAGAAAGTTACGAGTTATCATACCGATAGATCCCATTCACACAGCACTAACTCGAGATATATCACATTTGAAAGACCCATTAGAAACAGAGGCTTCTCAGCAGTGAACTCCCCGCAATGAATGTGTGCTTTCACAAGAGACTGAAGATTCGTGTACTTTATTCTTCCGATGGCCCAAGAACGTACCTCTAAATACAAAAGACTCGGGGTAGATATTGATATGTCCGGAGGAGTTTTGTCATTGTGATAGCCGTCAAGTACCAGATGCTTCAATGTGCTAGAAGAAATGACACAGATGTTCAAGTGACAGTAGCAGAGCACCAGTTCTTCTAAGGCCGGTAACTCTGACAGCTTTTGGATAACCTCGTCTACAATCTCTACAGAATCGAGAGTTAATTTCTTGAGGCAGGGAAGGTTTACAGACCTTGGGATTATAGCCTCAAATCCCAACTGCAATACCAACTCCTGCAATGACTCGCAAGCGAAGACGGAGTCAGGGACTTCAAAACTATAGTTTTCTGAGAAAATATGGACAGATAGAGACTTAGGTTTCAACTTTGCCACAGTGTCAAGCCATGAAGTGGCAAGTGTGGGATCGCTTTCCTCCTCATTCCATACGAGTTTGAATGAATCCAAATATAAGGGCTCGCGGTGTTCAAAAACACCTTCAACAAAATTTGCAAACTTCTCTTCGTATTCACAGAGATTATCTTCATCTTCTTCCAGATCTTCTGATGTGGTGCCATCTGGGATAAACTCATCGAAATCAAAGTTGAGAACAGGTACAGAAGCCCAGAGATTCTGGAACCTTTTGGCTAGCAAGGAGGTCTGAACAGCCTCCTTTGTGCTCAGCAAAGAGAGAATGAGGATCAGTATTGAATCTGGTAAGTTACTTATCCTATCAACATCTGAAAATTTTCTTTTCTTTCTTGTGGGGCTTTTTGTTGAATACCTGTCATGCATGACTCCTGTGAATAAAACCAATAACCCAAGTCAATCGTAAACAACATCATTAACATGATTCTATTTCGAACAATAAATAGCAATAAACAAATGCCAGACCAGAATCACAAGCAAAAGAACAACAATAAAATCAATCCATTAAATAACCGCACACTGAAACCCTACTTCATGTACTTATGTCTAATTCTCGACTAGTTCCTTAAGAAATTTGGTTAAACCATAAAAAAACTTAATCTGACACTCTAAACTGATACCCACCCTTCCATCTCACCAGTACTGCACAACCCTTGCAACGCACTCAAAGCACGAGTGAGAAAAAAAATCTTACTTGAAAGGCTGAAAGTTAGGCCGTGGGAGAGAGGGAGAGAGAGACAGCGGGAAGGAGAGCGAGAGATTCTCCAAGAACTTGGCGCGGCGAGGCGAGGCGACGCGACGAGGATCGAATTCGAATGGGGAAATTTTGAAAAAAAAAATTGGGGTTGTTTCAGTTTAAGTATGAACTGGGTAAGCAAGTAAAGTGTGTAAAATGGAAGAACACACTAAGTGTTGCTTTCCAAAACGGCCCCAATTCGGCAATTCCCAAATCTAGGATCCGTATCTGCTGCTCTTTTTGATAAGAGCAGGACCTTGCTCTCTTCCATCTCGACCGTCCAATTTTGATCGGACCGCCAACAGATGAAAATCAGGGGCTGTATATTTTGTAAGTTTTAGATCTGAAAATTTAACGGTCCAGATCAGAAGAGCAGGATCCTGCTCTTGCTAAATAAGAGCAGCGGATACGATTCCTTTTTAGAAGGCATTACCAAAAGGTCGTCAGGTCTATTTTTAGCTTGCGTTACATTACATAATAATTGGAAGTTAAAAAGAAAAAGGCGTAATGTCTCCCCACTCTCCAAAATTTGTGTTGTGATTTGTGACCCTTTAAAATGTTCAAATGGACAAATAGTCCTAAGAACTAGGATTTTGTAACAATTTCACTCCTCGGATTAATATTTCATTTAAAATTATATTTTTCTTTTAAGTGAAAAAATATTTTAACTCTTCAGAGATTGAAATAGAGGAGAGAAATTGTCACAAAATCAAAATTTGAAAAGGTATGTGTCCATTTTAAAAGTTCGAAGGGTGTTAATTCACAAGTTCAATTTATATCTATCAATTACTAGAATTTAGGATGCATATTTGATCAAATCTCATACTTTTTTAGTTTAGGGTCCGTTTGGCATTCCAAGGAATAGCCTATTATTTGGAATAGATTTGCTATTTCAAAAATTGAAAATGCCAAACACGGTTTAGTACTTTGGAATAGAGTTGGTTTTAGCTAATCCGCTATACCACCCATATGATGGTATAGCCGGTTTAGCAATTGTGGAATAGACTTCGGTTTAGTATTAGTATATTTTAATAGCCGGTTTACTATTATTATTATTCATTAGTGTTATTAATATATTATTATAATAATATATTATTATAATATTATTATTATTATTTTATAATAATATAATAATTTAATATTATTATAATAATATTTTATAATATAATTATTATATTATTATATATTATTATATTTTTATATTTTTATATTATTATATATTATTATAATATTATTATAAGAGCATGGCTAAAATAATATGCATAGTACACCACATAACGTACTATGCGCCCATTTGTATTTAATTTGGTCATTAAATTGATATTTAAGTTGCTCAATAAATTCTTCATATCAAAATCTTGTAGGAAATAAAATTTCGTGATTTTTAGAGCTTTCTTGCTTTTTTTAAATATTTTTTAAAAACAGCCCAGAAATGACACTTTTGTAGTATTAAATTTGGACTGCTTTTAAAAAAATATTTAAAAAATAGCTAGAAAGCTCCAAAAATCACGAAATTTAATTTCCTACAATATTTTCATATGAAGAATTTATTGAGCAACTTAAATCTCAATTTAATGACCTATATCTATATGCATAGTACAAAATGGGGTGTACTATGCATATTATTTTAGCCATGCTCTTATTATAATAATATTATTACACTATAATAATATTATTATATTTTTATAATGATATTATTATTATATTATTATAATATTATTATAATAATATTATTACACTATAATAATATTATTATATTTATTATTATTATAATATTATAATATTACTATTACAATAATATTATAATAATATAATATTATAATATTTATAATTATAATATTATTATATTTATTGTTATTATTATTTTATAATAATAATAATATTATTATAATAATATAATTATATTATTATATTATTATAATATAATTATATTATTATATTATTATAATATAATTATATTATTATATTATTATAATATAATTATATTATTATATTATTATAATATAATTATATTATTATATTATTAGTCTTAATATCACCCTTCAACTATTCTATTCCAAATCACAAGTGCCAAACAACATTGAATAGTCTATTCTACCACTCTTCTACCACTCTTCCAAAATCACACTATTCTAGCTCTATTCTACTTTTTTAGCTATTCTAGCTTTATTCCTTGAAATGCCAAACGAACCCTTAAGTACTTTTTTAGTTTAATTTAGTTTAGATTTAGGTTAAAAACTTGCAAGTTCGTGGTTTTTTTTACTCAAAAGTGGAGAAATTCCATCTATTTTATTGAAATATTAATTCTGAGTCGTACATAGCTAAGTTTATCTATCCCTAAGATACTAAGTTTCTTAACTTATCACACTAATAACTAACTAGAACTTAAAAGTCTTCAAAATCTCATATCTTCTTTTTCGTACCTATTCGTCAACCTGTTCGTCATTCCTGCTATAAAACCATAGTTTTACCTGTTTCCACTATCTCTCACCACAAAAGTAGACTTTAATACTTACATCAATGTTTTAACGCTCTCTCACATCAAAATTACATCAGTTTTTCAAAAAACAACATAGTATCTAAGAGACAAACACATCACAGACTCGAGTTAGGATCAAAAGGGAATGGGGAGTGTCCCTTCTCTCCCGGTGGAACTTCCATACCAGTTAAGTACACCTTTTTCTTTGGCACTATCTCTGTGTCAGACACTTCTTCATCGTCAACTTCATTCAGATTCCAGCCAAAGTATCCAGAGCCTGAACTTGAATCTGAGTATGAAACTAATTGAAAAATATGAGTACTATTCTATTAGTTAACAATTTTCAGTGCATGTATATTATTCTAACATCAATCTTAGCAAATCATCAGAACTAGAATTAGTAATCAAATTATCTCTAAAACAAGTAGATTTATTATCTAAATGTTCTACATCCTGAGGAAGAACTAGTGAAAGCTTCAAAAATAAATCATGTTTTGTGTTTTTGCACCAAAAACCTGCTAATCTAATAATATTTAAACCTAGAGAGTGGATTTTTTTATGTTTGCTATTTCTGAAACAAATATTGTTTCTTTCTAACCAAATAGTCCATAACACAACCCCTCTAACTATTTCTACAATAATATTATCCTTAAGTGAAATTGCAGCTTGTACATACCATAGTTCCTTCACATATTGTAACTGGTTTACAAAACCATTATATGCAGCTATCAAATTCCATAATATTTGTGCAACAGGACATAGAATAAACAAATGATCTATAGATTCCTCTGCACCACAAAAAAAAAACAAGTGTCTATATCCATACCTTTTGAAGCCAAATTATGTTTAGTTAAAACTTTTCCTCTCTTAACTAACCATAAAAAGATCTTAATTTTCAATGGCATTTTTGCATTTCAGATTGTATCATATTCTTTATTTCTAATCCCTCCAAAGTCTAACCATTTATAGAAAGAATTAACTGAGAAAGATCCCTTAGAGTCCCATTTCCATTTTATTTTATCACTAACTGTAGGATCTAATATGACTTTTTGAGTCAATACACATAATTGATCAAACTCACTTTTATGTTTACCAATCAATTGTCTTCTAAAATTTAGTGTTTCCTGTAAAGGTAGAGCTAAAGCATCTTGTACAGATATATTAATATCAGTAAAGATTTCAAATAGGCCTGGAAAGAGTACTGCTAATGCACATTCTCCTATCCAACAATCTAACCAAAAGAGAATCTTATCTCATCTGCCTACAAAAAATTCTAACCCTAAATTAACTAAATCTTTCTCTAGAGTAATTTGTTTCCAAAATGGTGAAAATAAGTTCCTGTTTGAGGTATTAGAATACTTGTACTCTATGATCTCTTTCCACTTGTTTTTATACGTAGGATCTCTAAAATGTATTAACCATTTAACTAATTGGGATGTATTCATTTGTTCTAAATTAAGTACCTCTAATCTCCCATTTTCTTTTTGCTTATAGACTGTTTTTCAATTAACTAAAGCTAGTTTTTTCTTAGACATATTTCTTCCCCACCATAAGAATCTTCTCCTAAGTCTATCTATTCTAATTCTAATTGCTACTAGTATCTTGTATACTGACATCCAGTATAAAGGTACTGCAAACATGACAGCATTTAGCAATGTTAACCTACCTCCTATGGATAATAGTTTTCCTTTCCAACCTTGTAACTTTTTTTCTATTTTTTCTATTAAAAATTCTCAATCATTTATTAATAATTTTCTCCCACTGAGAAGTACTCCTAAATATTTGAGTGGGATAAGAAGAATTAAGCCAAGCAGATCTCGAATCGATGCCAAGAGCATTAAGCATAAGAGAAGAGTGCAAATTGCAATCCTTTGCAGGCCGCAAATCAGACACAGAGCTCAGCTTGGCAGAGACAGATCCAAGAGACATTTTATACAAGCTTTTGCGAGCTGCAAATGTGTTTCCATAGACTCCAGGACAAAAGAGGGAACTCAGGTTACCTCTGCGGGTTGCAAAGAATTATTACATGCCGCAATCATCCAATAGAACCCAGATTTACCGAGCATCAGAAGGTGCATCTTCACCAACTTTGTGGGTCTGCAAAGATTTGTTTCGAAATGCTAATTGCTCAGGGTATTTATTAGATTTTAGGAGGGATTTTGAGGATCTCTCTCTTCATTTGGTAATTTAGACATTTTAAAGAGAGTTCAGAGGAATAAATGGAGTCTATGATAGGAGATCAAGGGAGGAAGATCTAGGGCATTCAAGCAGATTGTTCTCTAGTCTTTCTCCTTTATTCATGTTTATCTTTCTTGCATCTTCTCCCACCATGAGAGGCTAAACACCTTTCTAAGGTTATGGATACCCGAAACTTGCTTACTCGTAATGGTTTAATTGAAAATACTTTTTGTGTTGAAATTTGTCTCTCTTGATTTACTTTTACTTTAGGGATTTTGTTCGAATTTGAGAAAGTACAAACGAAAGTTCGGATCCGAGTAGAGGCACTTAGACATTAATCAAGTCCGAAAGGAAAGATTAATTATCTAAGAGAATTTGTTAGGAACTGTTGAATTGACTTGCAAAGACGTAATTATTAAGTGATTTGATTTGGAACAACTTAATTAGGCATAGTATCACAACTTGTGTCCAATCTAGGTTTTGAGAAATCATAAATTTGATTTGTATCAAGTATGGTATTAAATTGAGAAATCGACACTTAATACCAATATTGGATCGTCGGTACGCAAATCAACCACTAATTATCTCAATTGACCACAGTAGTCTCTAGCAAGTGGATGGTAATCTCAGCAACCCTAGGTCTACACTTTTTCTGACTTGAACCTGTTATTTTGAACAAGGGTCTAAAAATGCCTAAAATGATTGCGAAAGTGTTTAACAATTTCTAGTATAACTTTTGGACCTTAATCACCTAGCTAAGTCAAGCAAGCAAGTAATAAAGCAATTTCAACAATTCAAGCAAGTATGCAAAAGTACAATAAAAGAGAGAGTAAGAGCAAGAGAGCAAGAACACGCTATGTAACGTGGTTCGACTTATCAACCAAGCCTACATCCACGGGACCCCGAATCCAAATACCTTTCGGGACCGATTCTACTAAAACCAATGTTTTATAATAAGGGAGCATATCCTAAGGGCTTTAATCATTTGAAAGGGGCTATACCGCTCTACAAATGCCTAATGATCTTGATTGACAACACAATCCAAGACAATGATGAACTACTTGACAACACAACATAGTTCACCAAACTAAAACAATGCTAAAAGATCACTCAAATAGATGATTAGAGAATAGTTATCATAAACACTCTCTCAGGTGAGGATGCTGTAAGGAGAAGGCTTCAGTGCTCTTGTTTGTGCTCAATTGAGTGCTTGTAAACTTGGGGAAGGATTTCTTGATATTGATGGTATGTATGTCCCAAGCATATATAGGCATAGCACTTCTTGGAGGTATTGAAATCTTGATCAGGACTGCTTCTGTTACCAAATTGGGCAACCCGTTATGGAACCTGTTGTGACGGGTTGACACCTTTTCAGAAATGCCCTTGTTTGCATATCTAGTTGACTTCTTGGCTCATTTTGAAAGGAACCTTTTGTGACGGGTGAGGAACTCGTTATGACGGGTTTGCCTTGCATTACAAAAACCCAAGTCTTTGTCAACTCTACCATTTGCACTATCTTTCGACTCTTCTCCTTGGAAAATCATTGTAACGCCTTTCCTATGCGTTGTGACGGATTTATAACCCGTTATAATGTGTTCTTGTTGCGTTACAATAACACAATCCTCTATGAGGCTCTATTTTGCTTGCTCTTGATGTCTTCTTATTCATCTTGACTTGTACAGGCAACAATTATCATACATCTCTTCCAAAAGGAGAAATTCTTAAAACCTACACCAAAAATTGGTGGTTCTTTCACAAATTTCAATTGTGCCATTTTTCACAAAACAATGTCAAGAACTATCAGATTTTGACAATTAGCTAGGTATGAGCCTATGTGCTCTGATACCAACTGTCAGAATGATTGGGGGTCCTAAGGCCAAGTATTAGTGCAGAAGCGTTTGCAACAATTACAATTCAAGCTTTTAGACCTTAATCACCTAGCTAAAAATTCCAGCAAGCAAATACTAAGAACGATTGAGCAAATCAAAATAACAAAGTGCAAGAATAATAAAGAGAGATAAAGAGAGTAAAGAGCACAAGAGATCAAGATAACATATGAACATGCAATATAATGTGGTGCGACCTACAAACAAACTAGGTCTACATCCACGAAACTCTCGAAACCAAAACTTTCTTTCGGAACCAATTTCACTAAGCAATATGTGTTCTTTATAATTGTGGAACCTATCTTTGGTTTATTCTCAATAAGCAAACCAATCTTAGGTTCCTAAACCTATGCAAGAGCCTACACCACTCTACAAGATAAAAAAGGTCTAATTAACTACACAATTAAGGTCAAGGATGCACTACATGACAATACAAATGTAGTGCATCAAAGGCTAGAAACTAGCAAGAAAGAATGTTGTTGAATCGACAATAGATGATTGTAGTTATCCTAAGTCTCTCAGGTTAGGCAGTTGTATGAGAAGACTCTAATGCTCTTTCTGGTGCTCAATTGAATGCTTAAAAGCTTGGGGGGTTTTAGATATCTTCCAAGTTTGTATCCCCAAGATATATATAGGCTGAGCACATCTTGAAGTCTTGAAGTCTTGATTTTGGCCTCATGCATTACAGAATTGTACAACGCGTTATTGAATTCATTATAACGAGTTGACACCTTTTTCAGAAATGCCCTTATGTGCTTCTTCCATTGATTGGGCCATCTTGAGTAGTAACCCGTTATGACGGGTTGGGGACCCGTTGTGACGAGTCTCTGATGTGTTACAACAACACATGTCTCTGGAAAATCCTCTCTGCTCAAGCTCTTCTCCTCTTGAACCCGTTGTGATGGGTTGGGCACCCGTTGTAACAGGTTGAGCATGCATTATGGTAATGCATGGCTCTGGAATTGCCCAATTTGCTTGCTCTTGATGTCTTTAAGTATATATTGATTTG
>CAXKVX010002923.1:0-26129 GCA_964058865.1 Eleocharis quinqueflora | reverse complement strand
GATCCATCACATACTTGGTCTGAGTGAGTGTGAGGCCTTCATCAGAGAATTGTGCTTCAATGCCAAGAAAGAAATGTAATGTGGCTAGATCTTTAATTGCAAACTGAGAGCTCATTTGAGAGATGCAATCCTGAATGACCTTCTGATCACTGCCAGTGATGATTATATCATCAACATAAACCAAAACTAGAGTGATCTGAGTTGAATTTTTTAGCACAAAGAGAGAAGGGTCATAAGTAGAGGCTTTGAAACCAATACCAACAAGGTGGTACTGAGTTTGTGAAACCATGCCCTAGGTGCCTGTTTCAAACCATAGAGTGACTTGTTGAGAAGACAGACATGATTAGGGAAAGCTTCATCAAGAAACCCTGGAGGCTGGATCATATAGACTTGCTCAAGTAGATCCCCATGAAGAAAAGCATTATGCACATCGAGTTGTCTAATGGGCCAATTAGAAGAAACAGCAAGAGACAAAATAACCCTAATTGTAGTTGGTCTAACCACAGGGCTAAAAGTGTCAAAGAAGTCAACACCATCAACCTGATTGAAGCCTTTGGCCACTAAACGTGCTTTGTATCTATCTATAGTGCCATCTGCTTTTAAGTTTGTAGACCCATTTACACCCAATTGCTTTTTGATCACTAGGCAAAGGAACAAGAGATCATGTGTTGTTTGCTGCCAGGGCCTCTATTTCAGTTGCCATGGCTGCACACTAGTGAGGAGATGTTTTGGCTTGAGAGAAGCAAGTAGGTTCAGATTCTAAAGAAGTGAGGTATGCCACAAAATCATTGTAGACTCTAGGTCTCCTGGTATTGTCCTGAGTTCTAGTCACCATTCTGTGAGTTGAGGAGACAGTAGGAGGTGGTGGTAAGGGAACTGGAGAAGAGCTAGGTGAGGTAGGCAAACTGTGCTGAGAATTTGGTTGCAATAGTGAGGAGTTGGAGTTGCTTGGTGCAACATTAAGTGATGAGAATGTATGGGAAGATGTTGATTGAGAAGATAAAGTGGTAGTAGGTGTAAGTAAAGGTAGTTGGTTGGGTAAGCAAGATAATTGGAGCTCAGATAAGAGAGGAGAGGTTGCAATTTGTTTGAAAGGAAAAGTTGTTTCTTCAAACTGTACATGCCTGGAGATGTACATCTTGTTGGAAGGCAAGTGTAGACACCTGTAGCCTTTTTGAGACAAGGCATATCCCATGAACACACAAGGCACTGACCTGAGTTCAAGTTTACTTGTATTGTAATGTTTTGTGAGAGGAAAGCAAAGACAGCCAAGCACTTTCAGTAGGGTATAGTCAGGCTCTTTGTTGAAAAGGATTTTGTAAGGAATATTGTTGTGTGATGGCAACCTGTTAATGAGATAGGTCACACTTGCAAACACTTCATCCCAATACTGCTTAGGAATAGATGCATGTGCCATGGTGGCAAGAGCAAGCTCAATTATGTGTATGTGCTTCCTCTCAACAGTGCCATTCTGCTAAGGTGTGTAAGGACAGGTTGTCTGATGCACTATTTGTGGAAAAAGGGTTGTGATTGGTTTATATTATGTGTCACCATCAGTTCTCAGTGTTTTAATAGTTGTGCCTAGAATATTCTCAACTTGTTCTTTGAAATGAGAGAAAATATGTATGATTTCACTCTTATGCTTCAAGAAATAAATCCAAGTATATCTAGAAAAATCATCTATAAAAGTGACATAATATTTGAATCCATTGTTTGATACATTTGAGCAAGGATCCCACACATCTGAGTGGATCAACTGCAAAGGAAAAGAAGATGTACTAATAGAAGGGTAAAAAGGTAATCTATGAGCCTTAGCTTGAACACAGTCAAGACAAGTCAACATCTTATCTTTATTACAAGGTAACTGATAGGTATTTAGTATTTGATTGGTAATAGTAGAAGAAGGGTGACAAAATCTGGCATGCCAGATGCTAGGAGAGACCCTAATGTCATGAAAAGCTTGAGGAAATGGCTTCAAACGAAGAATGAAAAGCCCATTTGAGTTAAGTATTTGTAGAGGACGTGTCTGTTGATGTAGGTCCTTGAGAAAACAAGAAGAAAAAGAGAAATTAATAGATAAACTAGGATTATCAAGAAGCAATTTTGAGATACTGAGAAGATTAGTTGAGAATTTAGGCACATAAAGCACATCTTTTAGTATAACTGAATCCTGATACTGTGAGAGTTGCTGAACCAATATGTGTGATGGTGAGGCCAGAACCATTACCGGTTAGAAGCTTGTCAGGTCCAGAATACTCAAAGAAGCTTGACAGGTTGTTAAGATCAGTGGTGACATGATGATTAGCTCCGGAATCAAGCACCCAGGTATTGCTAGGCAGTTCAGGAGTAGAGGAGGGAAGAGACACCTGAGCAGCTGATACAAGAGCAGTTTGAGCAGTGTACGCTTGAAATCTTGGATTAGGTTGCCATTCTGGATCATGATTGTATCTTTTGTAGCATAACTTGCCAGTATGTCCTGGTCTGAAGCAGATCTGACAAGTGATGCGATGACTGAGTGGTTGTGAACTATTCTGAGAGGGTTGTGAACTATTAGGCCGAAGAGAAGGCCTACTGATAGTTGTACCAGGGTTAGGCAGGAGAGGAGCAGTGTTATGATACTGTGGAGCATTGGATCTAGGTCTGTAGTTATTCCTAGGTCCATTGTTTGTATAGAATGCTGCTGGAGAATGAACATCTGTGCTAGTGTAGAAGGCAGATGGGAGAGAGGAAATTGACATCTGGCTTTTGAGCAGTGCCTCATGACTGATGAGTAAGCCATGCAGATCTAAGAAGGTAAAGGGATTATGATGAGCTGCAGCATTGACAGCTACAACAACTGGATTGTAGTCAGTACCAAGACCTTGAACAGCTTGCATCACCAATTCTTCGTCAGAAATTGGAGATCCTACAAATGCTAACTCATCAGCAAGACGACGAAGAGTATTGAGATACTCAGTACAGGAGGTGTTGCCTTTCTGACAAGTTTGGATCTGACGTCTGAGTTTAAGTCGTCGTGAGCTGGATGAGGATGCAAACTGCTTCTGAAGCGTGATCCAGAGATCCATAGTTGTTGAACACGATACAACTTGTGCCTGAACTGAATCAGATAGAGATGATCTGATCCAGCCTAGAGGTGTGATAAGGTCCCCGGGGGCGGACCCGCCCGTGACCCGACCCGTGCCCGACCCGTGCCCGTGGTAGACCCGTGCCCGACCCGTGAAAAATGGACCCATGGGTTTTGGGTGGGACGGGACGCCCTCTTGACCGTTGGACCCGTGCTAGACCCGACCCGCCGGACCCTTGACCCGACCCGTGCCTGACCCGTGCTCGACCCTTGGACCCTTGAACCCGACCCCCGGACCCAACCCCCTGGACCCGACCCCCGGACCTGACCCCCGGACCCTTGAAATGATTGAAATGATAGAAATGCTTTATGTCACTTCTAAATTAAAAAAAAATCGAAAATATTCTCAGAAAAATCAAAAAATTTTAAATTTCAAATTCACCATACCTCTCTATAAATAACACCCTCCACTCTCACTTATTTCACACATCTATCTCTCATTCTCTCTTTCAAATTCTCAATAATCACTACTCAATTCTCAATTTACTTTCATAATTTTAATATATAAGTTATAACTTCTAAGTTTATAATAATACTTTTAGATATATTAATTAGGTTTAAATATTTAAATTGTTAATTTATATTTATTCTCTCATCATCCACCATTCGTGCAAAGGTACGTTTAAGATTTTAAGTTACAATTTACATTTAATTCTAGAATTTATATTTTTTTACGTAACAATTTTGATTCTTATCAAATTTTATTATTTCTAACTCACATTTTAATTCACATACAATTTGTAATTCACATTTTTATTCTTTAATAACTTCTAAGTTACATTTTTTTTATTTTCAATTGTAAATTAATTTATTAATTTATAAAAAAAATTCACATATTTTTTAGTATTATGTGAACAAAATTTGACAATATTATTTGAGTATTATTTGAACAAAATTTGACAATACAATTTTTGTTCTTCTATTTTTAATTCACATTTAATTCACGCTTTTTTATTATTTCTAACTCACATTTTACAATATTATTTCTTTTTTTTTCAATTTTAGATATGGCATCTCAAGAACCAAATCCTAGCATTTCGGTTGAAGAAACAATACGAAGGATGAGTGTTGAGCTATTCGGTGAGGATAATCCCCATCCCCCAACACAATATGCAAACATAAACCCCCAAACACATCCACAATTTTATCAACCACAACCACAATTTTATCCACATCCACGACATGCAAACCTCCCATTATATCCTCAAAACCCTTATTTAGCACAAGATGTTAATGTTCCACCGACTCAAGCCCCTCCACCAACGATTCAAACTCAAGCTGAAATTGTCCCTCCACCATCATCTGTCGACGAAAGTATTCCTCCATCGTCGCAGCCATCATCAAATCCATCGCCAGAAATCCAAGAAGTAGAAGTGGATCCGAGGCAAAAAAAGAGAAAAACGACCGTGCCTAAATATGATGCACCATGGTGGTGTTTCTATGAAACAACTCATGATGCTGACGGAACTATTTTGACTTTGAGGTGCAAGGTAAAAAATTGTAAATGTTTTTTCTATTACAAGAAGTCTAGTGGTATGAAAAATTTTAAAAAACATGTTGAAAGACATGAAGAAAATGGCGACGAACCACAAGAACAACCTGACCAACGGTTAGTCCAAAGTACTATTAACCCTGACGGTACGAGGACCTTGGCCAAGTATGATGAAAAGCGCATGTTAAGTGAAGTTGCTAGGTATATTGCCCATAAAGAAAAACCAATTAGTATGGGTTGTTGTTCTAGTTTTGCTAGATTAATAATAAAAGGCGCTGGTCAAGTAATGTACAAGCCATTTCACCACCGCAAAATAGTGGCCGAAGTCAAGAAACAATATTTAGAACGGAAAAATGAATTGTTAGCCATTTTTGGTTATGCAAACTATAATGTATCCATTACATCTAACTGTTGGTCCGCAGGTAAGGGTGGTTTAGGGTATTTTTGTATTACTGCACATTATATTGATGACAATTGGATTTTACAGAAACGAGTTTTATGTTTCCGTAATCTTGATTTTCCGCACAATGCACACGTTATTTACCAAGCCATAATTAATGTTTTGCATGAATTTAATTTAAAAAGAGATTTAGAAAACAAGATTTTTTCAATTTCTTTTGACAATGCTAGCAACAATATGAAATCTATTGATTATTTTTTAAGTGCATTAAATCCCATAATGAATGGGAAATTATTTCATCAAAAATGTGCATGTCATATTTTAAATCTCACCGTTAAAGTAGGTATTAAAACTGAAGATATTAAAAATTTAATTTTTAAATTCAAAGATGGTCTTCATCACATTTTTTCAAATAATGTTAGAAAACAAAATTTTCATGCATTGTGTTCACGCTTGGGCTTGAGTAATTTGATAGTTCCATGGGATGTCGATACCCGTTGGAACTCCACGTATAGATTGTTCCATCATTGTTTACCATACAAGAACGCAATAAATGAAATGTTGCGGAACTCAACCGAGGGGATACAACTGATGATGAACGAGGGAGAATGGAACCAATTGGAGAAATTGACAAACTTTCTACAAGTTTTTTTCAAAGCAACCGTCAAACTTTCATGCTCGTATACACTCTTAAATGACAAATTCATACATTAAGTGATAAAAAAAATAATTATGTGAATGAGTAGAGTAATTTTCGTGAATTGCAAAAATAAATTATGTTGTGAGTTTTTTATGGGATGAAAAAAATAGTTTATTGTATCACTTGTATTGTTCAAAATTGGTGCAGATTTGATAATATAGAAGTACATGTAATGGTACACTCATAATCCTTGGATAAAACCTGTGTTGCACTGGTGTGGGTGCGAGTATCGTATCGGATACGGTGCGGGTGTGGCGATACTTCAATTTCAAAAAATCTTGAATACGGATGCGGCTATATATAATAAATTTAAAATAAAAAATGAATAATATTATAAACAAATAGATTTAAAAAACAAAAACAAACAAATAAATAAGCACCCAGCCGCACCTGAGGAGCACCCAGCCGCACCCGAGGAGCATCCAGCCGCACCCAGCCACACCCAGCCGCACCCAAGACCGCACCCAACTGGTCAAACCTATTAAAATAATATGGTGCGACACGTGGCGCACCCGATACGCACCAGTGCCGCACCGAAGCCGCACCCGCACCCGGTACGCACTCAATACCGGTTCTTCTGTGTATTAGAAGAACCGGGGTAACATAGGATAAAACACATTATTGATGCTGGTACTACAGCATAGCAAATGTTGTTTGCATAATTCCATATTTCAATTAATGAAACCAGCATCAGTTACATAGTAAATCAAAATCCACAATTGAGCATCCTATCATGAAACCAACCACTCTATTAAGATCAATCTCTCATTAAGATCATGTTCGATTCCTCTTCATATGTCACTGAATAGATGAAAACAATTGTGTTCAATCTTTCATTAGTACTATAGTTGTGTGTTTGGGTGCACATCACATACCATTGATACTCATACAGTCATACTCAATTCTCCATTTTAAAATGTGAGAACTAGTTATTATAAATCAAGGATATATGTCGTACAATGTATTATCTGGTTGACAACATTTCCCGATTAATGGACCATTCGTATCAAGAAATTACAACATCTGAAATTAGAAACTTATGATCTTACAAACAATATATACTCCATGGTATGTTTATTTAATTCATGCTAGACTTCTGTTATGATTTTTTTTCTGAATATTGGAAAATAGCTACGATTATTATTGAAATGATACAACATTTATAGCACTTCGAGTTTCGAGTCATGTCGTGTCAGATCGGGTCGGGTTTCAGATCATCAAGTGTCGGGTCATTTCAGGTTTCAGGTTATGTCGGGTCATGTCGTGCCAGGTCGGTCGGGTGTCGGATCATCTATTGTCGAGTCATTTCGGATTTCGATTCATATCAAGTCAGGTCGGGTCGAATTTTGAGTAATATAATATCGAGTCATTTTCAGATTTAGATTCATATCAAGTTAATTCAGATCGGACGAGTTTGTCGAATCGAATCGGTTCTACCACCTGGTATGTAGCGCTTTGAGTTTAGGCAGCTCTTATCACCTTTATTTTTCTGTCAGTTGGTCAAGAATTGAACTTGTCGACAACTCTCGACATGCATTCTCATGTCAATGTCATAGGTGCGGTGCGCCATGCATCAATGCATCATCACAATTCACCACCTGCGACCCCTTAATTGGTTCGATTGCGACGTTGTTTCCACTGTTCCACTTGGCTCAAGGTCTGACCGACACTACTTTTCAATCTTTTTTTCAAGTCCAGTTCCACCACTTTTCATCACGCGTGTACAATTCTATTAAATTTGTTTTTGAAAAATATACAATTTTCTCATTCAAGATTTTATTACTGATTTTCACTGGATGCGTTCATTGAGATTTGAAGAAAAAATGTTTTATTTATAATGCATGTTGTTTTTGTTATTGTGTATCTAATAACATGCATAACAGTTCAAATACTTATGATTTATATACGCATGTTATGTTTATTATGTTTTTTTGTTCTACTAATAGTTTATTATATTTTTATTATTATGCATGTTATTTATCTTATTTTGCATAATAACCAACATAACATGCATCATAACTAAAATAATTTTCAAAATAAATGTAACTGGATTCGTCCAGTCCGCATTAATGAGCGTAGCGATCCGCATCGATGAGTGTAGTGACCTTCTTTTTCAGTGGAGCGTCCAGTCAATTATTTCCATAATAACAAAAACAACATGCATAATACAAAAAACAACATGCATCATAACAAAAACAACATACAAACTAAACATGTCATGTTGAGATCGATCAAGGGATCAACGAAGGAATCGATATATCAGCTCAAGCAAATTCTGCTACTGCTATGGATAGGAAGCAGTTTTAACCGTTCATTAATAAAGAATCAAACTACTTAGATGAAATTGAAGCTATGTTGCTGTATTATTTTTTCTGTAGAAAAGTAACGGTTTTGATTGAACTTGAAAAGAAGTAAGCGATTGTGAAAATTATATTGCCACCAAACTTTCAACCGCTCGCAACCGCTCCATGATAGCAAATGTAAATGACCGATCCGAACCGTTGAAAATATTCTCCATACTAATATAGATTTGAAAACCAAGTTGTACATTTTTTGAAATTTTTTTTACTATTTTATCGGATGGATTGAAAATTTATTTATCTAATGATTTACAAACATCCAATTTTCAATCCTTCCGATAAAATAGAAAAAAATTCAAAAAAATATATAAAATTTGATCTTCAAGTCTACATTAGTATGGAAAATATTTTCAATGGTCCGAATCGACGATTTACACTTGATATGATGGAGCGGTTGCGAGCGGCTAAGAAATGGTTGGCGGCCACGGATCCCTCCTCATATATATATATAGGCTAGGGTGCTCCATGGAGCACCAAACCCTTAATGCTCCACATCGTATCTCTAATTTTAAAATTTCAACGACCAATCCGAACCGTTGAACATGATCTACATATTGAAATCTACTTGGAGATTAAATTTTACATTTTTTTGAATTTTTGTGCTATTTTTTAGAGAGGTAGAAAATTACAACTTTTGTTAGTCCAGAAACCGTTTAATTAGCAAATTTTCTACCTATCTAAAAAAATAGCAAAAAAATTCAATCTTCAAGTAGATTTCAATATGTAGATCATGTTCAACGATTCGGATTCATCGTTGAGATTTTCAAATAGGAGATAATGGATGTGGAGCACGAGGAGTTTGGTGCTCCATGGAGCACCCTAGCCTATCTCTCTCTCTATATATATATATATGAGAAGGAATCCGTAGCCTCCTTTTTCTAGCCTCCAGTAGCCTCCGCCATCAAAATCGATGAAAATAGTTGATCCGAACCGTTGAAAGCATTCTTCATACTGATGTAGACTTGGAGACCAAATTTTACATTTTTTGAATTTTTTTACTATTTTATCGAAGGGATTGAAAATTTATTTATCTAACGATCTACATACATTCAATTTTCAACCCATCCAATAAAATAGTGAAAAAATTCCAAAAAATATAAAATTCAATCTCCAAGTCTATGTTAGTATGAAGAATGTTTTCAATGGTCCAGATCGGTCATTTTCATTGGTTTTGCTGGCAGAGGCTACAAAAAAAAGGAGGCTATATGTATATATATATATAGATATATATATATATATATATATATATATAGGCTAGGGTGCTCCATGGAGCACCAAACCTCTAATGCTCCACACCGTATCTCCAATTTAAAAATTCTAACGACCGATCCGAACTGTTGAATATGATCTACATATTGAAATCTACTTGAAAATTGGATTTTATATTTTTTTTAATTTTTTTTGCTACTTTTTAGAGATGTAGGAAAATTGCAACTTTTGTTGCTCCAGAAACCGTTTGATTAGCAACTTTTCTACCTCTTTAAAAAAAATAGCAAAAAATTTCAAAAAAAATGTAAAATTCAATATCCAAGTAGATTTCAATAATGTAGATCATGTTCAACGATTCGGATCGGTCGTTTAAAATTTTCAAATTGGATATAACGGATGTGGAGGATTAGAGGTTTGGTGCTCCATGGAGCACCCTAGCCTTTCTCTCTCTCTCTCTCTCTCTATATATATATATATATATATATATATATATATGCAATTAATTTATGCATGCAAACTACAAATTAATAAGACTAAATTTATTAAAAATTATAAGGGATATCTCAATATGTATGCAGTTAAATTCACCTTGCTTCAATACCACTCATCCTTGACCTCTTTAATCTTCCTTCTAAATACAAAAAAAAAATTAGAAAAAAATATAACCTACATAATTTTGCTAAATCTGAAATTTTTTTTGGAGAAAGAATACCTCAATAAAAATATTATTGGAGAAATATTTGGAGGCAGCTAGAGGAGGCAAAATCAAACTACTTTTAATGTTTTAATGTAGAATTGATGAAGTGTATTAATGGAGATTGCAACAAGTTGAGAATGAAGAGAGCTGCTGGTTTATATATAAGTGTCGGCTGTTGTTTGGGGAGGAAGAAAGAAGAGAACATAAATATAGGGTTTTGTTCATTTATCACCGGATATTTTTGAAAATCCAGTGATAAAGTCTTTACCACTGGATTTTTATTAAAATCCAGTGATAATTTTAAAAACTTATTGTCCGTTTTTAAAAGAAAATCGGTGAAAAACTCTTTAAACCGGGTACATATTAAAATCCGATGATAAATAATTAAAAAGTTTCTCCAATCAAACTTACAGTACTTAGTTATGGATATTTATGTAAGATCATGTGTTAAGTTTTCAATTAAATATCAGAAATGTCACTGGAAAATTTTGTTTCCGAATTTTATTAAAATCTGGTGATAATCTGGTGGCACTAAAGTCCATTTGTGTAGTAGTGTTTATATATATAAATATTGATTTGTTTATTAATATTTTGAAGCCAAATTGATATAATTTTTTTAGCGTAATAAATTAAAATTTAAAGGTGTTTAAGATTTTTTTAGTTAACAGAGTGTATTAAATAGGTCACTAGAAATTAGCACAACCGTAATGAAGTTAATTAAATTTGTGTCTGATCGACACGTGTTGGATTAGGATATGCACTCAACACGTCGAGGCATGTTTCCATGTCTTGGAAACAGTACATGTGCGCAAATTAAAATGAACAAAAAATTGTTGTGTTGATTTTGGAGCAACTAAATAAGTACATGACTTTAGTATACATGCTAATGCATCATGCATGAATGCAACATTTCAATTACAAATCCAAATATATACCAACCATTAATGGAATTTTGGAAGTACCATGCATGTTCCCTTTTTTTTCCTTTAAACGTTGAAACCCATATTAATTTCTTTGTTTTCATGTGCTTATCCGTGCATTTTTTGTTGTCTGCTCGCGGTCCCTAATTCCTGCATCTCTTTTGTGCTTTCTTGTTGGAAAGATTCTAAAACAAGTATATTGTATTTGTATTTGTATTTATTCGCTAAATGTAATTAATCTTTTCTAATAAAGTTGGCGTTGTTTGGGCATTAATTCATGAATATTTTGGTCATTGATGGTGATCAATTAAAGGTGCTAATGTTACATTAATTTATATGTGTGTTATTTAGAATATAAAATTGTATATTAATTGAGAATCAGTAGTGTACTTGATGATAAAAATAATGTTTTTTTGTTCTAGCGATTGCACGTTTGAAATCTAAATGAAAGGATTATTTGCGGATATTCAAATCTGAGTAACTTGATCTTCTTTTTTATTGTATTTTAATAACAGAAAGATTACATTTATTAATTAAGATTGTGTTATATAACAACTAGAAAATACACATGACTATAAATGTATTTTCTGTATGAAAAAACAGCTCCGTCATTATTTATACATTTTCTATAAAAAGAAAAAGATTTTGAAAAAAATTCGAAAAAAAAAATGTTGAACAGTGAAGCCATGAGACAATGATATATTGTAGATAGGTGCGATTGAAGTGTACGTGAGAAATCAATATTTTAGAATATTGTACATAATTTCTTCTTCTTCTTGATTTTTTTTTCTTTTTTCTGGCATTCTCTTTGTGAAACTACCTTAGATAACTTCCAGCTGCAAGCAGTGGGGGGCCCATCCAGGTCTTTTTTTTGTTCGGAAAAGTTTGTATATTTGTTTAATTTTTTAATTAAATTTAATTAAATAATAATATTTTTAGTTAAAATATTTATGAAAATTTGAATAATTTAATCAAAATTAAATTTTGACATCTTCATAACATTTAAATTAGACTATACGTACAAATCGGCTCCCCTAACTCCAAATCAGCTCCCGAAGAATAATAAAAGATGTGCAACAAAAATAATAGGACGAAAGAAGGGAATGAAATAGGTGGAGAACAGCACAATTTATTCCAAAAAATAATTAAAAACAGCATTATTATTTGTTTAGACTTTTATATTTGACCGGTGGAACTTGGATAGAACCTTGTAATAAATTGTTTATAGAAGTCACATTTTCTAGAAACATGTATTCCTTACCAACACCAATATGAAATTAAATTAGTCTAGGAAATATAACGATATATATAGGCTTGTCAAACGTGCAAAACGTTTGTGAAATTTCGCTATTTTGTTTACGTTTTATTTGTTCGCGAAACAAAAAATACTTCGTTTAACATTCCGTCTGCACGAAACGTGAAATTTCGCGAAAAATACACTGAGACGAAACAAATTTCTTTTTGTTTAATGTTTCGTTTTTGAAACGAAAGAAAAAATTATTTTGTTTAACATTTCATGCAGGCGAAATGAAACGTTAAAACAAAATTTTCGTTTCGTTTGACATACCTAGATATATATGATTTTGATATATTTCATAGCGATAATTAAATCAAGAATTATTAGAGGGTACGCTGTAGGCAGACTTTAATTTAGAGCCCAAAAACAGTAACCCAAGCCTAAAAGTTACTAAAGTTAATGGGCTTTAACAAAGTTTATTCACGGGCCTTACAGAAATTAATTTATATATTTCTAAAGTCCAACTCAGTTCTTCAAATTGCAAATTAAGCACAGAAAGAAAACCCATCAAAAAAGATACTAAGCTTACTTATTTGTTTATTTATTTATTTATTTATTCATTAATATATTTCTACATATATATATTAGCATCGTAAATACATACCCAACAACAAGTGGGAGCATACGTAGACATATAATCATGTCTGGCACTCCATATATAATTTATATTAATATCACATACAAACTAATAACATAGTAACACAGACATAAAAATCAAGGGTGTGGGGGACCATGTGGATGATGAGGTGGAGGTGGGCCAGGATGCGGAGCATGAGACGGTGGTGACGGTGGTGCTTGCGGGCCAGGTGGTGGCGGATGCGGACCTCCTGGTGGTGGCGGATGTGGACCTCCGGGAGGTGGCGGATGCGGGCCAGGAGGAGGAGGAGGAGGAGCTCCGTGTGGACCCGGAGGCGGCGGATGGGGATGAGGATCGCGGTGCATCTTGCTTTTCTCAAGAGATCATCAATTTATTTCACTTGTGTTTGTAACTAGTCGCTTGATATATAGCATAATACGAGTTCCATTGGTACTAATGTACTATATATACACACACAAAATGAGCCAGTAGAAGTAGCAGGTTTGATTTAAATCTCTAACCGTTGGTCAAACCTGAGAACTACAATTCAAAGATAAGATGCATTTGCTTAGGATGCAAGTTTGGGAAAAGGCACCGACTATATGTGTTCTTTTCTGGATGTAGTAATAATTAATTAAAGTTTGTAGACTTGCGTGGAAAGCTCGATCGAGCATTAGATGTTTTGGGCTTTTGGCATGTTAATTTTCTAGAGCAAGGGACCGGTATCGGTATGACATGTAATGTAAACATCAATAGTTGTCTCAGTTAATCGGCATAAAAACCAAAATACATGCCACCCCTTGTGATATTTACAAAATCAAATAGGGGTGATTTAAAGCAAAATAGTTAAGTACTCTAAGAATATGTAGGTTCTCTATTTCCAAATAAAACCTAGAGGTGCTTTCACATATATAGAAGCGGATTCAGGATTTTCATCAGATGATTTACGATTTTTTTTCAGGAGTTCGAAATGCATCATTCTTAACAAAATCATATTGTAAGCATATTTAAAAAAATTCAAAAACATGATAATTTTGAAAAAAAAAAATTCAGATGTAACTGACTCTTCTGATTGTATGTGGTTGCGCCACTGCACATATGTATCGCAGACAGAGTTGTATACTTTCCTTGAGCTTGCATTTCATTTGCCAATATGTGAGGTACTTCCATCACTCCTTTATGCGCATATTTGAGAGTGAAGATGTGAAATGATTGTAGCTCCAACATAATGCATGACACCAACTGAATTGATCTCCAAGAAAAAACCTGCTGCAATAATCTATTGTTAATAATGTTATTCATCTTCCAAGTAGATAACCTCATCAGCATTTTATGTATAATATATTAATATCTCTATGCATTAGATGTTGAAATTTTGCATTTTGGGATAAGGTTATTCCTAGATACCTCTCTTCACTCTTTGCATCCCCAGCTTTCAGTATAGATTTGATATCACCTTTCAAATGTTGCCCACAACAAACACTAAACCAAATCTTTGATTTAGCCGGGTTAACCTCAAGACCTGAGTAATATACAATTTTTTTAGAATGTTACTAACCTCCAGGGGCGGAACCAGTGGGGGGTCAGGGTGGGCCCCGGCTTCTCTTTGATCCGGAAAAATTTGTACTCTTGTTTAATTTTTTAATTAACTTTAATATAATTGTAAGATTTTTAATTAAAATATTTATTAAAAATTTGTATAATTTGATCAAAATTAATTTTTGACATCTTTTTAACATTTAAATTAGACTATATTTACAAATCGATCCCCTAACTCCAAATCGGCATTATCTAATTCGATGTTCTGGTTTCGCCCCTGCTAACCTCCATTACTTCGATCCCTCTAACAAAATCAGATTGACTCTCTCCCACCAATTGATTTCTAAACTATTAGCAACAATCTTCATTAGTAATCATGTAAATCGTGTTTTTCAAAGTTATGGATCTGTAATCATTCGGGGGTCTGTGGTCTTCATTTTTTGGGATGATTATTATTTAAATTTGAGTCAGTCCTTTGGAACTTGCGAGGTTTGAAAAACAATGCAAATCTGATTAATTAGTGATACGAGGAAAGAGATCTTCTACAGCGCGGCACCGTCACTGTGCGTGCTGCGCAGCAAATTTCAGTCTTTAATTTGCATCAAGATTCGTACAAGCTAAACTTTATAATATCATATCCCTGAATCAAATCTGGACCGTCCGTATCTGACAGCGCAGTAAATCTAAGCCGTCCGTCGATGCTGCGCGATAGAAGAATCGGATCCGTGATATGAGGTCCCAACAAAGCCCAATTCTTTTGTAAAAATCTTGTGTTTAGTCCAATCCGAATTGAAATCCTCTGGACCGACTTTTTACTGGGTGCTGTCTGCAACCAGTGAATCTGATCCGTCCGATCAGATTCAAGGGTCGAGATTACAAAGCTTTAATTAAACCTTTCCAAAAAAAAAAATCGCTGAATCGTTCACCCCCTACTCCTCCTTTCCTTCTCCTTTCCTTCCCAATACTCGTCCTCCTCGCAAGTCGACGCATCTAGCAATGTTTCCGAAATCCAAGCACTGACATCTGCAAATGACCTGTTACGCACTGCTTGTGCTAAGTCACCCAATCGTTCCACAACATTCTCAATGGCAACTGCACAACTGCTCAAGCACCGCTTACACTAATTAGAAGAGGGATGATGGGAGGAACCGAAAAGGGCTTCAATTTCAAGGAGTGAAACATGAGATGAATTTTTAACTTAGAGACAGAGCCTCAAAATCGAAAAACATTTTAAAAAACCCTTCAGTGCTAAGCTCAGCACAGAGAAGGCCAGCTCAATGCTAAGAATAGAGTGGGAATCGATCCAAAGTGAAGTGGGGATCTGGATTGGAGTCGGCAGAGTACAAGATGGGACTGAACTCGACAGAAGCGAAACCCAGCCAAGTAAAAAGTCGGTCCAGAGGATTTGACTCCAGTCGAATCCGGGGCTTTATCTGAACTCATTTGAAAGAGGATTTGAATTTTGAGGTACCTCATCATGATCCGAACTCTCTTCCAGTTTTGTTACAACCTAATCTGACAGAAATCTCTGAATCTGAGAATCTCCCCAAATTCATTATTGAGAAAATTTAGTATGTCTCTCACTTGCACATCTCCCATTTTCTTAAATAATTCTTTAAAATACGCAACAAATTAAGGTCTGTCTAATTCCTTTGACATCTGTTTTTTTCTGATCTGTATTGTTTATTTGTTTTAGCCAACTTCATTTCATGTTATTCCAATTCGTTAAATCAAGATTCGATCAAGCTATGTTGGATATACAGTTGAGATATCTGTTTTCAAAGCTTTTTTATTGTTAAAAAGACTTTTTTATATTAGAGGATGAGTCCGATATTTGATGTTATTCCAAATACACGACCGTGCCAATATGTTTTCAAGTTAAAAGTGATTTTTTTTTTGCAATTTTTAAACAAATCAATTTTTTTTATTTCGTCGAGAATATATATTCTAGAGTGAGTCTTCTTTGGACAAAAAAGTTAAAACTCAAATTAATTGTATTCGTTGATCATCATCAATAATTGTACAATCAAGTTGATTTTGCATCGATAGTAGTAAAATCAAGTTAATTTTGATTCATGACAAAATTTGCCTATATTCTTTAGTACGTAAATATTTGTATTTCAAGTTTTTGAGATCATATTTCAAAATATTCGAAATAATAAAAAGTTTCTTACAATAGTAAATTATTTTTCCTCAATACAATAGTAAAGCTTTTAAAAAAGAGTTTGTTTTCATGATTTCACTAAACATAAAAAAAATATAAATCACAATCCTTGATTTGAAAATCGCATTTCACTTTTGAGTTTTTGAGTTCAATTAACTTATCAAGTAAAACCCAAAATCTAACCCTGGATATTGTAAACATTACAAAACAAACACACACACACACACACACACATATATATATCTTCCTTTCGAACAGAAAACATCTTCAATAATACAGCTACCAACAACATAAATTATTTAGGGGATAAAGAGATAAACCTCAGGCATTGATGTTAAATTTGGATTAGAGAAATGGAGACAACACCATGTGGCGATATATATATATATGGAAATTTTTTGAAATGCCACCACAAAACACTAATATTGTCAAAATGCCACTCCAAATCTCATATTTGTCAAAATGCCATTAAAATGAAGAATCTAATTTAATTATGCCATTATGTCCTTTTTAATCCAATTTAATAGTTCTGATCTTTCTAAATACCCATAATGCCATAATGCCCTTGTTGTTTTTTTTAGATTTAAGTTTCGACTGAAATCAAATGAGTCGACGAACAGAATTATTAACCCTAGATCTTCGAAGAACTGAGAGAGAGGAGAGTCGAGATCCTTCGACGGACAGGAGAACAGAACCCTAGTTCTTCGACGACTGAGAGAGGATAGTCGTTAGGGTTCGTCATCAATTAGGTTCTGCATCGCAAGGACTTCGTCGTCGATCAGGGAACCAGACTAGGGTTCATCGCCAGGTCAGTTTTCTTTCTGTCTTCATCGATAATTTTGCTTGTTGTGGCTTTTAAGTGAATGTTTGGTTAAAATTTTGCTTTTGTGGTGATGTTCTGGTATGGTAATTTATGTCGCCAGTGAATCTTGGCTTCTGTGTCGTACTGTAATTTATGTCTTCTTTGGTCTTTAGTCTTTTGCAAGGGTTTTATTGTTCCTTAACTCTTCTACAATAACCCAATTAGTCATTGAGCGAGTCCATTATGCTTATCAATTCCTTTGTGGATCAATTGCTTTCCTATTCGTTTTGTGTTACAGTAAACAAACTGATTGTTGCTACTTATACATCTTCAGATAATCATCAGTATAAAGTTATGGGTTTTAAAATTCTGCCATATGTTGATATTTAAATATGGTTGATATCAATTCCTTTGTGGGTCAATTGTTTTCGTAAAATTCAAATATTTCTTGATTAAATGAATTATTAGTTCCAATTTAAACAGAAGCTAAAAGTTAAATGTATCATAATTAGCTTCTAACGTCCTTGATCCATTACAGATTAAATATCTGTCGTCGCCATTCTGCCACCCTCTCCAGTCCTTTGCGATGCCAGAGCCTTTCTCCAATCAGGTGAGTATCTCGTTCATTGCTTCGTCTCTGTAGTTTGAGGAAGCTGTTAGGAAGCTTATGTAGTCCTTTTTGTGCATGAGGTTAGATTATTTTGGTCTGATTAATTCAATTGAATGCTTGGTTTTGCCAATTTGTTTGTTGTAGCACTCGACCAGTATTTAACTCTTGAATTTGTTTGTTGTAACAGTATTTGAAGGATGCAGCGACCTTATTCTCATTCTAATCCAAAGCATGGCAGCAATTCGTCATATAACGGATAGCCGTCAGAAACCAAAAAATTGCCACTTGTGGAGTGTCCATATTTGGAGTTTATGTTAGGATGGTATGTGAGCGATACGGAGCAAATTCAGTGAATGGATATTTTGCATTTTGTGGTTATTTTGCATTTGGGAAACTTTTGGCTGTAATGGGTAGTTGTAAGCATTGGTTTGTCAAAAAATGCTTTGAGATGGTTTTGTTTTAATTCTTTGTTAGAACTGATGCTTGTATGATATAATGCTATACTTAACTAATGTTTTTTGAATTTTTTGTCAAAACTGATGCTTATCTGACTCGTTGCTGGTAACTGGGATATGTTGTTCCAATTCTATGGCTTATTGCTATACTTAACTGAGATATGTTGTTCTGAAATATTGTGGATGAGCAGGAACTATATTGTTGAAGGTTTTGCTGGTTTAATTAGATTTAGTTTGGATTCCAATGTTAGTTGTTGTCAGGGTCAGCTAAGTGTGCTTGATGCAAAATAATGATGAAAATAAGATAGGAATTGTTGATTATTATGCTTGTTCTGTTTTCACAACTGTTACCAATTATTATTCAGCAATGCCCTTCTTATCATAGTTCCATTTTAATTTGAATTAATTTTTTATTTTAATATTATGTTGTTCTGAGATTCACTTGTACTCACTTATCTCACTTATATGACTCATTACTTACCCGTTGATTATTTTACTCGCTTACTCATAACTGTTCTCTAAATAATATATGTAGTTCTCTTAATCATATCACTTGATCAAATGTTGCAAATTATATTGTATAACCTTCAAAAGTTAAAATCTATACTGCTTGTGAAAAATGGAATACAACAAAAAATGCATAAAAGTTTTACTTACTAAATGTGTTGCCATTTACTCAAGTTTAGAGACCTGCAGGATTCTAATTTTATTTGAGTCCTAAAAATGAACAAATTGTATTTTGTTTTGCATAACCACCACGAGCTAACCTTTAGCACAACTAGTATGTACATGTTCATAAGATATGTTTTGCATAAGGGAAATTTTTTGAAATGAGAAATCAGAACATCACAAGCTAATCATCACAACATAACCTAACCTATTAAATTCCAAGTTCAAATTCTCAAAACAACCTCCAATTCACAAAATAATTTTACAATCAAACAACTATCATCACAACGATGAGAATTTTAATCGTTATTGGCATAGCAATCGTCTCAGAGTTGTCCTTCTTCAACTGGGAGGTGTCATTCTGCAATTCTTCAATGTCATTCTTTCCTGAAAATAAAAGTATTAAAACATTTTATTTAGTTTACTATTCAAAATTTCTCGTTGGATAATATATGCAATTGCCAGCATCTCTCTAAACACCATGCAGTATTTTCAGGTTAATGAAATATTGTTTATATTTGACAAGTGACACATTCAGCAGTAACTGTATAGTTTAGTTTTATCAGCAAACAAACCTAAATTGGTGTGGTGACAATAATAGTTAATTTGGGCATATGTATACAATAAAATTGCAAGAATTAAAATTGTCTGGAGATCCACAATTCAATCAAGTTTTAACCAATCAGTCTTCTCATCAACATTTCAAATTGTTGGAATTTTATCAAAAAGCATGTTCAAAGCTAAAAGTGGAGAGCTATTATACATCGTTCCTTGAAACAACATAGAAAAATTGATGAAGAATCAAATTAAAGCAGTATTATACCCCTTAATCAGACCTTTTCTTCTGACTTCGATTGAAACGAGTCGACAGAATCAGACTCGTATGTTTATTTCTCAAAGCAACTTAATGACCTGGCGAAGAGTATTAATTGACCTAGAGTGAAGGTGGCGATGCGGAGCTGAGCGGAGGTGGTTGGGCAGAGCGACGGTCGGCAGAGCGCAAGAGAGGTGGCAGATGGGTCGCGAAACCCTAACTGTGGAGTGAGTGTCGAGTGTGTTCAATATGATTGATTCAATCGAATCGAATCAGTTTTTGTCGACTGAATGAATCATTTATTTTGATCAGTTTTAATAAAAAAAATTCTGATAGGGGTATTGTAGTCATTTAGAAAGATTGAGATTTTTTATTTGAGGTTAAAGCACAATAATGACATAATTAAAATAGATATTGAGTTTTAATGGCATTTAGACAAATATTGATTTTCGAATGGCATTTTAACAAATTTTAAGTTTTAGAGTGGCATTTCGAAAATTTTTCCATATATATATATATATGCAGGTGCCACCACAGTTTGGAGCTGTACTGGTACTTTTTTAACATAAAAAATAAAAACTAGCTACGCGCTAAGACACAGTAAATGTTGATAATGTAGTACTCAATTAACCAATTATGTTTATATATTGCTACAACATAGTTTGTGGGAAAAAATTCCTTAACTATATACATATATATATCATCTTCTGGATTAACCAGTAAATGAAAAGAAAATAAATAAGAAGTAATTAATGAAATTAAACATTGCAACAAGAACAAAATATAGATCACATAAGAAGTAATTGAATTACTTCTCTCCTTTATCAAAGTTCAAATTATAACTTCTCAAATCATAGCTAAAACCAGGCTTATTTTTATAAATCCCAGTGTGTGATCTCTTCCTCATGCTCGTACTGTTCACCAGAGATTTCCATCTGCCAGAAGGAATGCATTTCACATCTTTTGCTGACGAAGATGATCTGCCATTGTTCGAGCAATGATCTTCGTCTACCAAAACCTGATACTGCAGCGACGACCTCGAGAAAGCACAGCCAAAGCATGTCGTATGGTTAGTTGCCGGCGAAGGTAATAAATCATCTTGCATGAAGTCCGTTTTCGGCGGTAGTGTCACGTGAAGTGTCGCCATGGTATCGATCTGGAGAGAAAGAAAGCTAACTTGCAGTTTAAATATATAGGAAACTGGGATGCAATTTTGATATTCTAGCTAAATTCTATCTGTTTAAATTAGGAGAGGAGAATATATGGTAGTAACAAGAGAAAGGTTATTACGGATTCCTTGAGAATTGAGAGTAGTTATTATATACAAGTCGTAGAAGAGAGAGAGAAATTGAAATGAAACGCGTATAGACAGCTACAGACTGCGGCGTGGAGGCACGTATACTAACTCAATTTGTTAATTAACTAGTCAAACAAATCATCTAATTAAAATACCAAGTATACTTTAATAAAAAAAAAATACCAAGTATAGTTTGGGTTGTCATAGATATATATTGATCCCCCACTTAAAATCCAAACATTGATCGACAATTTTAATTATTTTTCTTTTTTAATAAACGTTTTATTATAAAACTTACACATCAACTCAAGCGAGGTTAATTTCTTATCATTGTTAGTTCTGTTGTGTCATACTTAATATGTTATATTCAGTACTCAAAATGAAGGTTTTTTTGTTATTTTTTCTTGTTAAGGATTCTTTTGATATAGTTAAAATATCTAACTAAATTATTTTATTTTATTTTTGAAGAAGGTCTAACGAATTAAGTTATGTATTTACTTTTTTTTTGTTTGAAGAAAATATATCTGAATTGAAAGTTTCTTGAATTCCAAATTAAAACGGAAAGATAGACCTCAATTATTTGGTGCTCAAAAACCTCTTTCAATACAATATTTGTTTCCTTCCAATTAAATATTTTCTATTTTTCTTTAATGCTAAAAGATACATACTGTTAGACAGTTGGAATCAAGAATTAGTGCTGTGCTCGCTTGCTGTAATAGCTTGCTCAAAAAATTAGTTTAAATTTTAATCAACATGCATGCATGACAACTATAATTAATATTCTAATGAAAAAATAAACATATTCTTGGTCACCAACATAGATTTGACTCATTTTATATATGGTTCTTTTTCCAATAATATATAAAATCGTAGGCTTTAAGCTGGAAAGCTCTCTTCAATATTTATTACAAATATGCAACATGCTCTCACTCGCATTCTACACAAGTCATATTTTGTAATATTTGTTACTTTCTAAATGACAGCTGAAAACGATAGATTATGATATGACTATGGTAATTGCGCAAGCATCGAAATTCGAAGCTTACGACTACATATTTCAAGTTTCAAAATGCGAACGGCCAATTCAAATTGTTGAAAATATTGTTCATACTAAAATTTACTTAGGAACAAAAAAATCTATTTTTAAATTTTTCTACTATTTTATTGGATAGACAGAAAATGCATTAAATTAGAAAGGTATGTAATCGCCAGATCAATGTATGTTCCATATATCCAATAAATTAGCAAAACAAATTCTAAAAATGGAGAATTTTAGTTCCTAAGTAGATTTTAGTATAAATAATATTTCTAACAGTTCGGATCAGTTATTTGCATTTTAAAATTCGAGATATGTGGTTCCAAGCGCCATGATATTCGTATGATATTGGAGAAAATATAGTATCGCTTGACAATGGAATAGTCTATTTGCAGAATAACTTATTATTGAATAAATTGTCAAATCCCCCATCTTTTTATCAAAAAAATAATAATTTGTCAAACAGAAAAAAAGAAAAAAGAAACAGAATAGATTATTCTGTTAATTCACGTAAAGAGCGGCATAGCAAAAATAACTACATTTTTCCTCGCAAAATAACATACTCCGGATTAATAATTTGCTAAACAACATTTTTATCCTTTCAAATAAACCAAAATAAAATTCTTCTATTCTATTTTACTTTTCTATTCAAATTGGACCCATATATCTATGGTATTTTTTTGTCTAGAACAAGATCAATAGTCCGCTGCCAATTGATATCAGAATAAATTAATGTAAAAAAAATTATCCTGTGCTGGTATAAAGTTGTAGGACCGTCCTAATTTGGCATACATTTTCATTTGTTTAAATTGTTTATTGCATGAACGACAACCAATGGTTTGCCCTTATATATTGTTGTAGTCTGCTTTTTATTTATTTTCTACAAATTAGTTACATTAGGTTCCTTCAAAGTAGGGGGGGGGGAGGGACAAAGAAGAACGACCAAAGCAAAGAGAAATGACAAAAAAAAATGAAAAAATATAAATTACCCAAATTTTTTTTTAGATAATTAAATGGGAGGATGCATAAAAATTAAAAAGGATCCTTCAACAATAAAAACATTTAACGACTAATACAAAAGATTGATCCTTCAGACACTACATCCCAAGTCCCATCCAAACAGTAATAATACCCATAGGCATAAATTGATCTATTGAGAAAAGAAAATGAAATCAAAATGAAAAAAAAAAAAACAAATGAGCATAATTGTGCACTTGACACATCCCCAAGCTACTCAACTACTAGAGGCAATGCTTAGATTCTTTATTACTGTTTCCAAATATTATTGTTGAGGTCTATTACTTCAAGTCAGCACTTTTATCAGCAATGTTACCATGCAGGTACAAAATGTACAGAGCACACAAACGCGCGCACATATATATTCTACCATCTTAAAATGGGTAATTTAAACCATTTCAACACCTCTCAAGTACATTAATTGCAGTCTATCTAAAGTGTTCTTTGAACCCAAAGGCATCGAGTACAAAATAAACATGGATACTAAAACTTACAGCCCAAAATCTCTCCACATATATGCACAAAAAAAGAACACTAGAAATCTACAGAAACCTAGGATTACTTTGTGTTGACAAAAAAATAGATATATATCAGATTCAATCGTGAACTCGCCTAAAACACACAAATTTACATTTTCATTTCACCCCCACAAACCCTCAATTTATAGTATCCACACTAAAATCAGGCTCAGATGGCTTCTGCAACCTCACAATGGTACTGGCACTAGTAGCAGCCACACCAGCTCTGTTCCTGAAATTATGCACCCCTCTCATTGCATTAGCTGCAAAACGAGAGGCATAAATGGTGGCTCCAAGGCTTGGCCGAGTGCCACGGGCACCCTCTTTCTCACGAATACCAGCCATTTTTCGTCTCCAGAACCGCCTCCAGGCTGCCTGAATAAAGCACGCAGCCCAAGTGCGCCAGTGCTGGGAGTGATACCTGAAAGTATGTTGTACCTGGCACAAATGCAAAAGGTTAAAATTAGAAAAAGAAATGTTGCAGTTCTGTGGAAAGCTTGATCTGTAAAAAAAATTACAGCACAGCAGCGCAAGCTACATCTTGCAGTTTATATAAACAAACAATGAACTTTTAACACTTTTACTTTCATTTCCGATTTACCAATGATCCAAACAAACTAAGCATGACAAGTCTGCTAACTGCTGCTCTAAATCTAAATTATATTTCTTAATTTTATTGAGGAGGGATCGGATGACCACAACTCTAAATAACCACAAAGTTACCACAATCATTTTTTTTTATTTTCAAAGTACAAATTGTTGATCCAAATCGTTAAAATGATCTCCACAATAAAATACGCCTTCAGATCAAATATTACATTTTTTAAATTTGTTTACTATTTATTAAGATGAATGCAAAAATATGGCAAAATTACAATAACGTGAACTATCGAATTTTGTACTCATCTTAATAAATATTAAAAAAAATTCAAAAAATGTAAAATTTGATCTGAGAGCGTATTTTATTGTGGAGATCATGTTCAACGGTTTGGATCAACAATTTGGACTTTAAAAATGAAAAAAATGATTGTGATAACTTTGTGGTTATTTAGAATTGTGGTCATCCGATCCCTCAATTTTATTTGTATATCAAGACTAACAATGAAACAAGAGATGCCACATAAGTCTTCCTTCTATTAGCTTCAAATACAATTCCGACACTTGTAATACTTCGTTTATTTATTTATCTCTTTATTTATTGATGAAAATATCAAATTTGACAAGTCCATTTTATTTATCCGTGTTTCTATCTATTTAACTAATCAACGCAATATAAGAATCCAAAAAATACACGTGAGGATGAATATTACTATGTTATACACCTTTATGTTATGTATGAACCTTGCAATTACCAGTAGGTTAAGTACGGTAACATACCTGCCGAGAATGCAAACGCCTGAACTGACTTGCCACAAACTTCAAGTCATCTGCTCCCAGAGCGAACGCCTCCACCTCATTCAATGACCTAACTGTCCTAGTTGAGGAAGGAAAGTTCGAGGTCGATTTTGGATCAAGGGCCCATGTCAAGAGCTCTTCACCACAAAAATCACCTTCCTTCAACAAACTGTGGTTGAAGAAACCGGTACGACCACCATCAGTGGTGATGCTCTCAAGAGAACCACGAAGTATAAAGAGCATCTCATCTACTGGCTCACCTTCCTTGAGAATGTATGTAGACTCAGTGTATAAGCTGGGTTTGAGCCGTTCGCATACTGCATCTAGTAAGCGGTCGTCCATGTCAGCAAAAAGTGGCACCTGGTAGGACATAATATATATACATAAAAAAAATTCAGAGTTGCAAAAATTTTATTTCAGAGATAACTAATGTCGTCGTCAGAATAAGAGATGCTTCAAACATTGTAGCTTGCAGTAACTACACAGCTCGTGGCCTGAATGGACAAAAATACTTGATAAGCATAAAAACAACATAAAGGCAAGAAAAAGCAATGACAATGGATAAGGCCTATATCGCATGAAAAGGATAATTTGGTATTGCATACCAGCATGTGTTTAATTTACATGCTAGTCAAATATTTATGTGTTTATTACCAAAACAACACCACTAAAGAAACACCTTTCTGAAAACACCTTCAGAAAAAATAAACGGAAAAAGGAATAAATAACAAAGGCTCAGCTTACCCTCTTTACGAGGTTTAAGGTGAGGTGGCGCTTAATGTCCCTGCGAAGGTCCTTTGGTAATGTTTGTACCAATCCTTCCTCGTCAACACCTCGAGTCTCCAACCACCTGCACAAACATTATTTTTTAAAAAGAAATACTTGCCCAGTGTTCATTCTTGAAAGAAAATTTGTTATCAAAAGAACACAATTTCTTTCGCCTTTATATCCAGAGTCAAGTTTCAATTCATTCATTCATCAAGTAGGTACAGTACCAGTCATTTCATTGCAGTACTTCCCAGTCACAGTCTCACATA
>CAXKVX010002922.1:0-22289 GCA_964058865.1 Eleocharis quinqueflora | reverse complement strand
CAGAAAAGCGTCGATTCCGAGAATTTCAAGGCATGGAACAAGGTTAGGCTTCCGCTCAAGTTTCCGGTTCTCTCTAGTGGTCCTAGGATTAATACTAGAAGTATTATCAATTGGTATCAGAGCCAACTTGATGAGAACCATAAGGTTGTTCCATGAAAGGTCTGAAAATTCACTTTAAATTGACAAAATTCGATTTTTCTCGGTATTTTCAGATTTCAGGATTTTCTGTTAAATCTTGAATTCGTGAAAAAATTTCAAAAGGATATATACATATTTTTGCATATTCTTAAAGGTCTCGAATTTTCGGATTTTGTGGTGAATTTTCCAGAATTTTTTGGAATTTATTTAGTGCTGATATTGAGGATTTAAGGCAATTAATGCAGAAAACCTGATTCAGAAAGTTTCAGTTTTTCATTATATATCTTGATGATTTTCAAGTATTTTCGTGAAATTTTTCAGAGAAACAAGGTCTTTATTATATTCTCTGATGTTACTGAATTTTTGGTGATTTTACAAAAAAATTTCGGATTTTTTAAAGGACTTTTTACAGAGTGTTATTTAATCTGGAAAAATACTGATAAATGGGTGATTTCAAAGGAAAATACGAATTAAAATTTATTTTTCTGAAAAATAAATTTTGGAAAAATTCTATAAAGTTTGGTAATTAGTCCATTAAGTATTTAATGCATTAATTGATGGTTTAATTACTTTATTAGACCAGAAATATCACCATTAAAATAGAAAATGCAATTTACGGTATTTAAATTGCATTAAAGTATGGTTAAATTATAGAATTTCAAAGGAAAAATTTTAGAAATTCTAAAAGGTCAGTAGATTAAAATTATAAGTATGGTATTAGTGTAAACTTAATTTACCAAAATCTTGATCTGTGCATAAAAAAATTGCAAAAACAGACCCAACCGTTATATAACGGTTAGATACCGTTAGAACAGTTTAGTGAAAAGTCGCGTATTTTGGCCAAAACAGATAAGAACTAGAACCAACCGTTATGTAATGGTTACAACCGTTATAACGGATTGAACTGTTCAGTACAGAATTAACTAATTCTGAAAGGTTGTACTGTGAACCAAAATACCTGACCAATTATTTTAATTTAGTGGTCTGTTTAAGGAATAATTTTGAATCATAATAGAACTATTAAAGTATATATCTTAGTAAATAAATGATTATGATATCATCTCGCCAAAGTGAGCTCTCATATCAAATGATTATTTATTTTCTAATTTATAAAAGGTTATATATATGTTGTATGTAAGTACTGGATCAGCCCAAAGGAAGGACAGTACTTAGCTGAATCATATATATATGGTTAGTGGTAAATAAATGGTTGATAATTATAAGGTTAATATGTGATTAGTACATCGGCCCAAAGGAAGGTGACTAATTGACATATAAAGAATTATCATATTTTATTTACTACGCCTAATTGTTGGACAATATTAACTGACTCCAAAGAGCACTTAGTATTGAAAAATGATTAGAAGATGGAGTGTTCTGATTATGATTTAATTTTATTATTAAAGTCTAAGGTTTTAAATGCGTTGCTTGTTCTTTGAAATTTTTTCCAGCAAATATTGCTAGCATTAAGGATATTCCGACTCTCAATGGTTCTAACTATAAGGAATGGAAAGATCAATTGGAAATTGTTCTTGGTCTTGTTGATCTGGACATTGCATTACAGGCAGACAAGCCAGCGGAACTAACTCCAGACAGTACTGATGATAAAAAACTGGATATGTCCCGCTGGTTAAGGTCAAATCGCATGTGTCTTAAGGTCATGCAAAAGACTATTCCTGAGGCTTTTAGGGGAGACGTTTCTAACACCACTACAGCTAAGGAATTCTTAGCTGATATTGAGCAGAGATTTGTAAAGAATGAGAAAACCGAGATTGGTAATCTCTTAAAGAAATTCTGCTCAAAACAGTATTCTGGTAATGGTAACATAAGGGAGTACATCCTTGAGATGACTCATATGGTTTCAAAGTTGAGGGCCATGAAACTGGACGTGTCGGATGACATGTTGGTTGTCATGATTCTTAACTCGTTACCTCCTAAGTTTTGACACTTTCTTGTGAGCTATAACTGTCAAAAGGAAAAATGGACAGTTAATGAGCTCATATCTCATTGTGTTCAAGAGGAGGAAAGGTTGAAGAATGAAACTGTAGAAAGTGCTAATGTTGCCACAACTTCTAAGAAAAAGGGGAATAAGAAACGCAAAGTTGCGGATAAGGTTAAGGATAAGGGACAAAAGAAACAAAAGGATGCCAAGGGCAAACAACCGGCTGCCGCAACGGGGTCGGAAGTATGTTACTTTTGCAAAAGAAATGGACATTACAAGAGGGAGTGTACGAACTACCAAGCTTGGTTAGCCAAGAAGGAAAAGAAAGGTACATTTTACTTTTTAGTTTGTTCTGAAGTTAATACTGTTTCAGTACCAATAGACACTTGGTGGATCGATTCTGGTGCCACCACTCACGTTTCTGTGTCTATGCAGGGATGCCTGAGTCATCGAAGGCCAAGTGATGTAGAAAAATACATATACTCAGGGGATGGCAATATGGCGGAAGTTGAAGCTATTGGACATTTTAAGCTTTTACTAAATTCTGGTTTTTATTTGGATTTGTATGAGACATTTGTAGTACCGTCGTTTAGGCGGAACTTAATTTCTGTTTCTAGTTTGGACAAGAATGGTTTTTCTTGCATGTTTGAAAACAGAAATTTCAGGTTGTTTCATGAATCTAAATTAGTTGGATTTGGAAAAATGTCTGAATATGATAAGCTTTATGCTTTAAGGGTTGTTGCTTCGACTAATGAATCCTTGCATACTAGTACTCGGAATGTTAAACAGAAATTAACTCACAAGAATTCAAGTGCTTTATGGCATAGACGACTAGGTCATATTTCTCACAAGAGATTGGAACGTCTTGTCAAAAATGAAATTCTTGATTCTTTAGACATGTCAGATTTTGATCCGTGCATACAATGTGCTAAAGGAAAACAAACGAAAGTCCGAAAATATGAAGCTAGACGTGCAACAGATGCATTGGAACTAATTCACACGGATATTTGTGGACCATTTCATACGGCTACCAGAAATGGACACACTTATTTTATTAGTTTCATTGATGATTATACACGTTATGGCTACATATATTTAATTAAAGAGAAAGCGCAAGCTTTGGACATGTTCAAATCCTTCAAGGCTGAGGTTGAGTTGCAACTCAATAAAAGGATTAAACAAGTCAAATCGGATCGTGGAGGTGAATACTACGGTCGATATGACGGTTCGGGTGAACAATGTCCAGGGCCGTTTGCCAAGTTCCTAGAGGAAAATGGGATTGTGCCACAATATACCATGCCAGGTTCGCCTGCCATGAACGGGGTTGCAGAAAGGCGCAATCGTACATTAATGGAAATGGTGCGTAGTATGCTTAGTCACACTACTTTACCATTGTTCCTCTGGGGTGAAGTGCTTAAATCCGCAGCTTACATTCTCAATCGTGTACCAACTAAGGCAGCTATTAAAACTCCATATGAGTTGTGGACTGGGCGTAAACCTAGTTTACAACATTTCAGGATATGGGGTAGTCCAGCTGAGGCTAGGCCTTATAGGCCAAATGAAAAGAAACTGGACGAAAGGACAGTTAGCTGTTATTTTGTTGGCTATGCAGAAAGGTCACGGGGGTACAAGTTTTATAATCCTACTAATAGAACTATATTCGAGACGAATACAGTTAAGTTCTTTGAGGATATTTCGATTCCAGGGGAGAATAATATGCATCAGTCTATTAATTTAGATGATGATCAATCAGATGATACGGAGATGCAAATCGAACCAGTGGTCGGTGAGATTGCACAAGGTTCAAATACATCTGATGATTCATTGTTGCACATAGGTAGTCCTACTCGGGTTGTACAGGAAACTATACAAACCGAAGAGGATGACATACGAGCTGTACAAGAAATTGTGCATAACGATAAGGATGTGCAAGTACAGGATGATGCAATTAAGGAAACTTCAATACCTCAAGAACTTGTGCCATTAAGGAAGTCCACTCGTGTAAGAAGAAATGTTATATCAAATGATTATGTAGTATATCTTCAAGAGCATGAATTTGACATTGGTATGATGGAAGAAGATCCTGAAAATATCCATCAAGCAATCAATTGTCAAAATTCAGAAAAGTGGATTGAAGCTATGAATGATGAAATAAAGTCTATGTATGACAATAAGGTTTGGGATATTGTTCCATTACCTAAGGGTGCGAAAGTTGTTGGTTGTAAATGGATATTTAAAACCAAACGGAATTCGAATGGTAATGTGGAACGGTACAAAGCACGACTTGTTGCTAAGGGTTTTACCCAAAAGGAGGGCATAGACTATAAAGAAACTTTCTCACCTGTGTCGACGAAAGATTCTTTTAGGATCATCATGGCTTTAGTAGCACACTTGGACCTTGAGTTGCATCAAATGGATGTAAAGACCGCTTTCTTAAACGGTGAACTTGATGAAACCATTTATATGGTTCAACCGCCTCATTTTGAGACGGATGATCCAAAGAGTATGGTTTGTCAATTAAAGAAATTCATTTATGGACTTAAGCAAGCGTCTCGGCAGTGGTATTTTAAATTCGCACAGGTTATTGTCTCATTCGGTTTTGAGGCAAATCAGATTGACGAATGTATATATCACAAGTTCAGTGGGAGTAAAGTTATGTTTCTGGTTTTGTATGTTGATGACCTATTGCTTGCAACAAACGATATGAACATGTTGCGTGAAACCAAGAAATTTCTATATAGATTCTTTGAGATGAAAGATCTTGGCGAAGCGTCTTATGTGTTAGGATTAAAAATACATCGAGATCGTTCTCAAGGTATCTTAGGCCTTTCACAAGAAGGTTATATCGATAAGGTACTTAAGCGATATGGCATGGAACATTGCAAACCAGCTGATACTCCAGTGGCAAAAGGAGACAAGTTTAGTCTCAATCAGTGCCCAAGGACAGAACTTGAAAAATCAGAAATGCAAAATATTCCCTATGCTTCAGCAGTTGGGAGTATTATGTACGCTCAAGTATGTACGCGACCGGACATTGCGTACATTACTGGAATGCTAGGCAGGTACCTAAGTAATCCTGGATTGGATCACTGGAAAGCAGCCAAGAGGGTATTGCGGTACTTACAAAGAACGAAGCATCACATGTTGACGTATCGGAGGTCAGACAGGCTTGAGATCGTTGGTTACACTGACTCCGATTTTGCGGGATGTCAAGATAGCAAGAAGTCCACTACTGGTTACATTTTTATGTTGGCCGGAGGAGCTGTTTCATGGAAAAGTGCAAAGCAGTCATTGGTTGCAACTTCTACCATGGAAGAAGAATTTGTATCTTGTTATCAAGCATCAAATCAAGCGATATGGCTACGCAACTTTGTCACGGGGCTGCGGGTAATGGAGACTATCCAGTCACCATTGAAGATGTATTGTGACAATAACTCTGCGGTGCTGTATTCAAATAACAACAGGAGCTCAACCAAGTCGAAGCACATTGACATTAAGTTCCTGGCTGTTAAAGAAAGAGTCCAGAATGGTCTGATCAGTATTGAGCACATTGGTACAGATTTCATGACAACTGACCCGCTGACTAAGGGTTTGATTCCCAAAGTTTTCCATGGGCATGTTGCTCGTATGGGTGTAATTTCAGCGGATGATGTTCAGTTTTAGTAGGAGTCTGATAAGTTTGTTGTAGTGCTTGAAAGATTGCATGTATTTACAGACATTTGTTTATATAATATAATGCACTCTAAAGTTAAAGTTAAAGACTAAAGTTTTAAAGTTATATTGTGCATGTATATTATTCAGTTAAGGTTTTATTCTGGATTCGGTTGATCTCAAAAGGCAAAGGACCAAGTTGGAAACAGACACGTAGATCACATTTCGTGTGATTTCCACACTGCACATCCATTTCATGATTCATGTCATTCAATTGTATTAGCATCATGATTTATGTCGGTCTAGTCACTCATAAATGTGACGAAGTGCTGCTTAAGTCTGTTGTTGATATCGCTGATGGACGAAATTGTTTGACACTTAAAGTGACAAAAAGGAAAGAGCTCTGTTAATATATAATTAAAGGTTACACACATAGTCCAAGTGGGAGATTGTTGGATTTTATAATCGTACGTGTCATATGAGACGCCATATGAAACGACAAGTTTATAGACTTACGTGTTATACAATTATATATTAATTATATGTCATTAATATCCATAATCAAGTGATCAATAAAGTATATTTACATATGAATATAAAGTGTTATCGGAAAGGACCCTTTAATGTGTAGAAATCATAGTTGGTAATTAGCAATTTATTGATGGACTGAATTGTAAAATTACCATGCACCTTTTCTAAAAGGCACTGGTCCCCAAAGACAAGTCATCCTCTCTCTCTCAACAGAAAATTTACAGAAAAATTACTCTAATTAATTAGAGAAAAGATTAAGGAAGATGAGAGATCGTTGTAGAGCCTCTCCATCGGGTTTTACAAGGAGTTGCCGCGTAAGGGAAAAAGGGAACCGGCGACCGTGACTTGCTCTTTTGGAAGACCCCGCTCCCACACCGAAGAGTGGAGAAGAGAACACAAGAGTAGCAAGAAGAGAAGAGCCGCACCGCTGTCCGGATACAGAAAAGCGTCGATTTCGAGAATTTCAAGGCATGGAACAAGGTTAGGCTTCCGCTCAAGTTTCCGGTTCTCTCTAGTGATCCTAGGATTAATACTAGAAGTATTATCAATCCAGAGTCTGGATCCGCTCTGCAGATGGAATCAGATAAATAATAATCATGTTTCTTGATTTGAAGGCATAAAAGATTGCAAGTACTGACATGACAAAAGTCATAAGAGAATATGAAAGAATAGAATCAGTAACTAAGAATAAGGGATTAAACCTCTCAACAACCATTTTAGGTTAAATTACAGTGACTTCAATAATTATCATATCGGAGTTAAAACTCACAACTATATACCATTTGTGCATAAACACAAAGTGAGAGATCAGACTTCCATGTGTTGAGCTTCTGCCAACTGGCATTGCTATTAAATTCAACTACAATTCAAAATGAAACCAATTAGGCTAAACCCTTCATTAATTTAATTTAAAATCCTCATATGTAGCTTGAGTTATGGATGAACCACTATTTTTTTGGATAAACAAGTCCGCGCCCTAAATTAAGTGGTATGAATTTAACTGGTTTCAGTTTACAAAAAAATCTGAGAGAGAAAGGAACCTATTATTAGGAGATCTAGCTAGCATGTTATATAGAGAGCCAGCCAGTCTAAAATTTTAGATCCCTCAATATCTCTCTACACTACTCTGTATTGAAGTTCTATAATGGCACAGAGAAGTGCAAGGTCCATGGTTGCTGCTGCATTGCTTCTTGGAGCACTCCTTGCTTCCCTCCCTTTAGGTCTTCTCTCTTTGTTAGGATTGTGTGCACATGCTTATATCTTCATTTTTCTTATCTACTTCAATGCTACAAGAGTCAGTCTTCATTATAACAACTGCAAACTTAATGTTGGTGAAAGATGAGCTGCCAAGCATTTTCTTCGAGGAAAACTAAAAAGAAAATTTTCTTTATGATGAATACTTTGCATATCCTATGGTTTAATAATTCTACCCCATTGTCCGACAAAGACAAAATATCAAACTTGTTTTTCACTACCAATCAACCTCTTAAACATTCATAATGACAGGTGTGCAGTCTATAGCAATATGCTACGGATTCCTTGGCGATAACCTCCCTAAGCCAAGTAGTGCTGTCAACCTCTTTAAACAAAATCAATTCGACGCACTGAGGATATACAACCCTAACATTGATGTATTAAATGCTCTTAGAGGTTCGAACATCAGTGTGATGGTAGGCGTACCAAATGAGGAACTTGGTCAACTCGCTGCAGACCCTTCAGCTGCTGCAGGGTGGGTCCACAATTACATCCTAGACTTCCCCGATGTCTCCTTCAAGTAAGGCAATGAACCTAATTAAACATTATATGTTTCAGCATAATTCAAAACTGAGTGCCAACCATAATGCAAATGGTTAACCTATTGGAATGGCTCAGATCAGTTGCCCAAATCCCATTATTTAAGATTTTGCACTTTAGGAACAGTTAATTGGTGCATGTTATGCATAGGACAGTAGCCTTCACCTATATATATGTGCATATGGGAGTAATATATTCTCTTGATAATTGGTAGGTACATTGGGGTAGGCAATGAGATTACCGGTGTAGAAATAAACTATATTCTCCCAGCAATGGAAAATATCTACAACGCGCTCAGCTTAGCAGGCCTCAATTATCACATAAAAGTCTCAACTGTTATCGAATTTGGTGTGATCGGTGCATCATATCCTCCATCAGCTGGTGCCTTCTCAAATGACTCTATATCATACTTGGGCGCCATTGTCAACTTCCTGTCCAGCACTGGTGCCCCTCTCTTTGCCAATGTGTACCCATACTTCAGCTATGTGGAGAATGTCGATGTTGTCGATCTCGATTATGCATTGTTCACATCTCCCGGTACCGTAATCACAGACGGCAACTACCAGTACCAGAACCTGTTTGATGCAATGGTGGATGTGTTATATTCAGCTTTGGAGAAGGCTGGTGGAGCAGATGTACCTGTTGTTGTAACTGAAACTGGCTGGCCATCAGCCGGTGGGTTAGCTGCATCAGTGGAAAATGCAAAGACATACATTGAGAATTTGATTCCGCATGTCAACAAGGGTACCCCAAAGAGACCTGGGGTTTTAGAGACTTATATTTTTGCATTGTTTAATGAGAATGAAAAGCCACCAGGTGTAGAAGAGCATTGGGGTTTGTTTTACCCGAATGAGAAGCCGGTATACTCAGTTGAACTTAATGCCTAGTAAGGGATGTAGGGTTTAGGTGTGGTGAGTTTGATGAGGCAAAAAAATTAGAGGTGACAAGAACTTTAGAGATGAGTTGAGTGTGTTGGCATTTGTTATAGAAATAAATCTACTTCATTTTTTCAAGTAACATGAATACCAAATTAGAGTTCATGAAAGAATTATACTTCGATGTTTGCAGGTGTTATAATATTTTTAGTCAATTCATTGATGTAGATTCTATTTAAGTCTCACTAAAGCATGAAATGAGTATGATAGAAAAGTTTTTCTTTTCTATATTTAAATAAATTAAAATGCAAGTTGTTCATACATGTTACAGTTAAAGCAAGTACACTAATGCAATATATCACAAATATGCAAGTATAGAAGAAGGATGAGCATTAATCACTCACAAAATATTATACAACAACAAAGTCTTTAGTTCCAAATAAGTTTGAATAGGCTAGAAATAAAACCCAATCATATAAGTCTAAACATGCACCCTACGTTCCTAGTCCCTAACAAAAAGCCTTAGACATAAAACCTATAATACCAAACTCTAATTCCTAATTCATAATTTTAGTATGTGGTCGCTAATTTGCACGTGTTCCTATTTGCAGCCAACTCTTTAGATACATTGCATGCCTTCAAGTCTCTTCTTATTGTTTCCACCCATATCAATCTTAGCCCTCTCATGTCAATCTTAGCCGATCCCTCTCCTTGTATTTTCATATTTTAGTTTTGTTATTAATTTCTTTGTCAAGTGTCGGTGGCCCTTTTTGTTGCAAAAAGGAAGTGTTAGTGACCAGGAAATCTGAATTATTTCAGATTTCATAGTATCTTTGGGACATTTGGGGTGCCATTATAGAGATAAACCTTTTACAATCATATTTTATTCACTTCTAATTATCTTTTAACAATCAATTAAAACATTGACTACATGAATAAAAGAGATAAAGCTTACATGACCATCAATTTGATTGAAAATTAACTAATCCCACTAGGAACTCAAGATGATATCACTATGCGTACTCCCATTTTCCATTCTTATCCAGGATTTCAGTGCAAAGGGATTTTCTGTGACTTCAATAATTCTTGCACCACGTGGCCAACCACCATACCCGCCGTAACCAGTATGTCGTGCAAAACACAACCAAAGACTTTTATATGGGCAACACCAGTCTAACCCATGGTTGTGACCTACAAATACTGCCTGCAGTTTAAAAAAAGATCCACATTAATGAAAACATGTTTAGTTGGGAAGAAAAAAACTAGTATGTTAGCTTTTCCTTTGCCTTCTTTGGGCCTTACCAATGACAATTTTTAATTGAGCAACACAATTTTCAAGTTTTAGCCTACAGAAAAATGAAAGAAGCTCTGTAATGTGAAACTTGATGATAGTCCAGACACTTATATTAAAGAAGAATGCATAAAACAATTCAAGACCTTACTTTGACAGAAGGCCGAGTAGTGAGAATGTCCATAATGCCCCATTCGGCCTCTTGCGAAGCGACACTTTCCTTGCTGATAGAACCAACACATGGCTTTGTAATAACAGACTTTGGCTTAGGAGCAACTTGTGAATATGCAGTGCTAGGTATATGCCAGAAGATTACCTCGGGAATCCTGTTTCAATAATTGTTATAGCATGAATTACATACATAACAAGGGGCAAAAGTAGAAACATAACTTACAAGCTTCACTCTTGAATCCTGATAGAATAATTTCATTTTCTTATGCAAGCATATCAGAATCAAAATCAGAAAATGTTGACCAGATGGCCCACCATACCAGGTAAATTGACAGTAAACACCACCTAGAATTGCATTGTTCCAAGAGAAAATTAGGTATGACCTTTTTTTGGGAAAAAGAGTCAACCACAGAATTTTACCGAATATAACTTACTGTACAAAGCTAAAGAAAACACGTAAAAGGATAGTAGTATTTTTACTTCTCAACTAGAAAATCCTACAAAGTGTTTACCAGAAAATAAAGTAGATGCTTTATGTACTCGCAAATATCAACCAGTAGCACTGGGTATTTCTGCAAAGTTGGCAGGTACAATACCACCAAATATTATGTCAAGTAAAACAGAAGCATTTTGCCTTACTTTGCATTAGGGTTAAGAAACTGAGACTGCTGCTTGAACCACTGGGCCTCGGCATAGGATATGACTTCCGGGTAGGACCCACCACCCGAATCAAAGAAGTACATCAATAAAGCCAGTTTTGTGCCGTCAGAGGACAACACTGGCAAGAAGTAATTTGAAACTCCTGGCCATAGTCCTTTTGGGCCATTAATGGAGTATGATAGTTTGTTGTTGGTTATCTCTGCCTTCATTAGCTCAACACGTGTTGTCCCTCTAAAGGTGCATGATTCATAGTGTGCTGCTAGAAAAGCATTTCTTATTAATAAATTTCTGCTCATTAGTGGGTGCCCTTTTTGTCTTAAGACAGAGATTGACATGCCTTCAGGAAAAGAGAAATTTCCCCTCAAAATACAAACAAGAGATCAGTAAAAAGATTGCATAGATAACCCACAGGTTTTGTATCATGAGCTAAAACTAGTATTACTTAACTTTTTTTTTTTTAAAAAAAAAGAGTTGTTGTCAGTTTGCTCATTCACTTGTGCTTTTTAGTAAGTTTTTTTATGTTCACATTTTTGTTTTCTTTTTAGGACTGTTTGATTGTATTCTATGTCTTCTTCTTTTTTGGAAAGGTGACGCTTGTTTCATCCTCTTTGTGCCAACAAGGACTTGAACTTTCAACATCTTTGAGGATAGACTACTGTTTTTGTCATTAGACCGGTAGTCGTCTTATTTTGAAGTTATAAATTCAAGAAGGTGCTGAAGCATTACAGTGAGCATCATTCAGTGGTACAAACTATATAGTACTGGTAAAATGTAACTTACGTGAATACAAAATGTTTGCAGGAGGACAGCTGATTTGTGGAATTCCAGTTGCAGAAAACCACTCAGAAGGCCACTCAAATTGCTTATCATCGTGATTCCCAAATACACTCGCCCATGGGATGCCCCTTTTTCTTGTGGGAGAAATAGCCTTGTCCCAGTACAAGCTAGCATTCGGAATTGCAAGGTTGTTTGCGGTTATTACATCTCCAAGATATACCACAAAATCTGTAAAGGAAGTAAAAGGAAAAAACATGAATGCGGCCTATAAGTTGAGTATGATTAGACACAATTACTTTCCATGTTTGTTAGTTAGAATGGAACGAAACGGAATGAGATGGAATGGAAATGGATGAGAGGTGAATTTCTTTAAACCTCAAATTCGAAGGTAATAAGTTGAAAAAGAATGAATAGAAGGGTTTCCATTCATTTCCATCTTTTAACCTCCATTCATCTCATAAGCGTTTTAACTCGGGAGCAAGTGAGAAAGCTCCCCTTCCATTCTTTCCCTTTCCCAGTGACATAAACAATTTACTGGGAAGAACAGTTGGTGACATAAGCGTTTCACAGCATAGTCAGATCGGACTGAATAATTTACAAACAAGAGAACAAGGAAGCCACCACATAACTAGTGAGCAGTCGGTGACATAAAAGATCTCACATTTTAGATTTCTTGATACCGTTCTCATATCCTTATTTCCAAGAACAATTGGTGACATAAAAATTACACAACATAGCATATAATATAAGTATGCTTGTGCACAATATGCATCTGCTGATCTTTGGAGAATAGCATCCGGAAAGCTATTACCAAAGAAGTCTTTTTTTTCTTAATTGCACAGTCCTCAGCATTTGATTACATGGCAATAAAATAAGGCATATATGTGCAATTACCAAATAATATTAGATGTTATTTCAAAAATTACACTTGGATCGACAAATAGAGGGCTCGGTACCATATATTTTAAACAGATTGGGATGGCCTTAATGGGTTGGGTTCAAGTTCCCAACACTGTGTGATCACCTGGTTTCTCAGAGTCGAGAACTGTCGACATGACACGGTCAGATTTCACATCCTGTGCCGGGCCCCAGTCGGTCCATGCATTCTCTCCATAATGCAGATCAGCAAAGAGCACAATCTTGAAACCCGACCCGCTAACCATCTGGAGAGGCCTCTTGTCTACGTTCTGGCAAACCAACTCATCATCATTAACCCGGCAACCCGAAACAGAAAAGAGGTTGAGAAGGAGAAAGAGCAGCAATGGCAGAATTGAGAAACCTCGCATTTGGATCCGAAACTGGATGAAAAACAATTGCGGATTTGATTTATCACGGTGGGTTTGGGAAAGAAAGAGATGTGATCTGAGGGTTTGGTGAAGGAGCATGGTGTCACTTTCATGGCAATAGTGAAGTAGAGAATTCCTCCGACGCTTGCCTCAGCAACAAAGATTTGGCGCTAATGGTAGGTAAACAGGTTTAATTTTGTTTTAAATATAAGTTTGCAAGTGCAACTAATAAAATGAATCAATATTTGAGATAATTAAAAAATTGAAACCAAAAATGAAATTCCAACCGGGTGATAAAGTTACAATTGCTTACAACAACCTTTAAAGGGACATAGGAATATTGATGTTCCTCTATATATGTAAGGTTAAATATATATTCATATCAACTTTTTTTCTCTTTAGCATATACTCTTTTTCTTTCATAAAAAGATTAAGTAGGAAAAAAAAACTAATTGAGAAGAAAATAATTAAATTTGAGAAGTTGGCTTAATGAAAGATGTAATGATGTTGTCAAGTTGGATCATTGAAGAAAATTATTCATTACTCATCTTATAATTGAAACGAGAATCATTATTATGTCTAGTAAACAAATTACAACTGTTGATATAAAACTAAAAACTAGATATATTTTGGTACTAGCAATATTAAGATCATTGTTTTTAGAAATTGAAACATGGTCGAAGCATAAAAAATGTCAAAATTCCCATAAAATACGTGGAAGAAAAAAATTGCTTGAATTAATAGAAGTTCTTACAAAAATATTATAATAAAAATTATCATCACTACTTAAGTAAGATAACAATTCTGATGTAAAAATAAAGTAACATAAAAACATAGTACAAGTTTCATGTACTAAAACATTAATTCATTAAAAGTGGACCAAAAATTGCGCTATGTTTAATGATCAAACATATGGAACGCAGGGGGGAAAATGGGATATGCATAGCAGCCCTGACATTAAAAATTAGGATCAAAGAATATGCCATGGAACCTTCTATCAAATATGTCACGATGTACTAAAGTTTATAAATTATACTACAAAAACTTAGTCTGAGACTTCACGCAGGCTGCTACCAGTTAACAATATTTTTATTTTTTCTGGTGAGCTGCATTTTTTTACAGTAAAATGATAAAAACAACAATAATTTGTTATTCTAAAAAAATAATAAATTATTTGTACATAAAAATCATTAGGAAATAGGAACTCATGTGTTTCAACATGTACATAAAGACAAATGTCAAGAGGTGTAAGTACTAAGTACCAATTCAAATCCGAACTGAAATCAAACTGAAACCGACTTAAAACCAAACAAAATGGAGAATATGATTTCACAAATATAATCAGTTGAATTATGAATATGATTATAAGATTAATATTTTCATATCAAATCCAGATCCTAACTACACTACTTTGATAATTGACATATAGATATACGAATCAAATTTTATGTAATTTTCTTCATGTGGCATAATTGTCTTGTATAGACATTTGACAACTAATTTTATTTACAGTTAATTAGATTTCCATATATGCATCATTAAATGTTCGCACTTCTTCAGGAAAGATTTTAGTTCACAATTGATTGTAATCTTCATATAAGGAAATTCGAATTTATTTCGTTTTTCTTTCTATTACGTGAAAACTTGAGAAATAAAAAAAGGAATTTTTTGTGTCACTTAAAACTCAGAAAATTGTGAAAATGGCATCCAAAACCACCTCCTCTCTAATTAGTCATCCAAAAACTCATTTTGCTCAAATATTTGTCACTTTTCATATTTTAACATTATCTCTCAAAAAAATATAATTTTAAATTTAAAGACAAAAACATCTTATTCTTCATCTCTTAATCTTAAAGTCCGACATCACCGACCGGCACAAGGACCACCCCAACGGCAACCTGCCTTTCCTCAGTCTCGCCGATCAGGATATTACTGATGCATTTGTCGCCTACGCATTCTCTCTTGTTTACTAACACCTCTGACAAGCGCCTCCATTTCTCGTGTCTTCTCACTCTGACGATGGAACCACCCAAGGGTCGAGGTCGAGGTCGCAGCCGCCTCCCTATCCTATCAAATACCGACTTGGTTCTTCCTTTCTTGTCAAAAGTCGGCCTAAGCGAGGCTGACATTGCCACCCTCCTCCTTCATGACCCCAGGTTCCTTTGTGCCACGGTGGACCGCATAGAACCTGTCGAGCAAAGACCAGGCAGCGGCGAGGTGGTCCTTGAGCTAGCCGGTTTAAGTTGAGAGATGGAGAAGAAGGGTATTTTTGTCTTTAAATTAAAAATTGTATTTATTGGGACAGTTATGTTAAAAATATGAAAAGTGGCAAATGTAGAAGCAAATGAGTTTTTTGTGGCAAATAATAGAGTAGGTGGTTTTGAGTGGCATAATTTTCTTAATTTTGGGTGACACAAAAAAAAATTCTAATAGAAATATCGGCAAAAAAATTTTACGTGCATATCATATTTTTAAATTTCATATTATTAATTTTTTTTATTATTTATTTGACTTACTTGAGCAATTGAAAAAATATCTTAACCAATTTAAAGAATTCTTATCATACATCTACTGAAAAAAATATCACTGAAAAAAATTTATACAGCTTTCGGTCATTAAAATAAAAATCAGAATTTTAAATTTATCAAAAAGCAATTAAAAGAGAACATGTTTATTAATGGCAAATCCACATTTTCTATGTTTTTGAGTGGCACAAACACGGTTTTCCTACTTTTTTATTTCTGAAGTTTTGGAAAAAATAATAATTCGAATTTCCTTACAAGAAGATCATTCATAAATTAAAATATTTCCTCAAGAAATGTGCATATTTAATGATGCATACATGGAAATCTAATGAGTTGTAAATAGAACTAATCGTCATCTATTCAAAATAATTATGCCACGTGACAAAATTTGATTGGATGTCCTCATGCTTACATAAGCATGGTAGTCCAACATATATATATATATAGTATGGCTAATGTGAAAACGTTTGCACTTGTGCGAAAGTGCAAACGTTTCACATTAGTTAACTTTTTGTGGTCAAAATTTAAATTTAAGTTGCTCAATAAATTCTTCATATCAAAACCTTGTAGGAAATCAAATTTCGTGATTTGTAGAGTTTTCTAGCTATATTTTAAATATTTTTTAAAAACTATTCAGTTTAATATTAAAAAAAAAAAAACTTTTTCAGTTGTCACATTGACCATACTCTATGTATATAATATAGTTTTAGATGTTTTTGTTCAAATTTGAACATGTGCTTTTCAGCCTTTTCTGTTGAAAGACAAAAAGGAAATTATAGCGAGCCCAAATGCAATACAAATCAGCAACAGTGGGCTGTTGCCAATACATTAATTTAATAACAATTCAAAAGGCCCAATTTATCTTTCAGTTCTAGAAATTTTTTAGGTCTGTTGGGCCTAACCAAAATGACAAATCAAATTCATAAAAGAAAATAATAAATCAAAGATCTCTACAGACTACAGGTTATTCTAGTGCTCTGCTCTTAGGACATTCACCAATTAATCTCCAACTGCCGATCCCCGCAAATTCATTTTAAGAGTTTTTGTTAATTTAATCATTCTTATTTTTAAATATTTGTTATTCTTTTAAATATTTATTATTTTAATATTTATTATTCAAATAAGAAGGTTATCTTCTTATCCCTCTTTATTAAGTATGTTCATATTTTGGTACAAAGTATAAGTGTGTAAGTTTTGTTTTAAAAAGTAAAATTTTCTTATAAGACAGTGCTAATTTTTTCATGGAGGTTTTAGTCCAATTCAGGATTTTTTTTTTCTAGTTAGGGTAAATTATCAATTATCGCAACAATTAAAATTAGTATTCAATTCTCAACAATCAATGTTTCATTAATTTACCAATTATTGAAATGGAAAGGACTAAAAACTACACATGTATATTTGTACCAATAATGATCTCATGTTGAACCAGCTATACTAATGCAATCATTTTTAGCTGTTCTAATATTGGAGCAATTAATATTCAGAATTTCCGGGATTTTTTAGGGGGTTTTCCCAGTGAATGCCAACTGGAAGATAAATTTGGAGATGAGAACCATCCCCTTTGTAGTTTCGATACGCTGCAACGCTAGCGCCACAAAAGAAGGATCCGTATCTGCTGCTCTTATTGAGCAAGAGCAGGACTCTGCTCTTTTCGATATTGACCGTTCAATTTTGATCGGATCGTTCACAGATGAAAATCAGAAGCTATATATTTTATAAATTTTAGATCTGAAATTTGAACGATTCAAATAAGAAGAGCAGAATGTTGCTCTTGCTCAATAAAAATAGCAGATACGATTCCACGAAAGAAATACACTCCTGAAGGAAAACACCTAAATGTTATCTCACGGTGACATTCCCTGTATCAGAACGTATAGCGGGTCAATCGAGAAGCATCTTCCCGACTCGTTTCGGAATTAGGTTACACGTACTATTAAACATCTCCTCGGTTTAGTTTGCTTTTTCTGACGCATATATCCAGGCTATTTTTTAATTCATCCTCTTAAGTTAATCTTAGATTTATTTATTTAGTTGATCGCTTTAAAACCGTTCAAAGCCTCCTACAGGAAGCCCTGAAGATTGAAGCGTAGACTCGGTTTATATATGCTAATATGCACGTGTATTAGACTAGGAACTTTAGGACCACAGCCACAGTCTTGGTTCGTCATATACGGTTTACTCCAGGTACAAGAAAACACAATTCAACTGCAAAAAGGAAAGGGCTATTTTTAACGCGCCATAAGAAAACATTCCTTTTTCTTCTCCTTGTGACCTTGTCGCTCGTCACGAAGATGTTTTGGTCTTCTATGTCCATATCCTTGTAGACTTCTATACAGTCACTTGAAATTGGGCCCCATTGTTAAAAATTATAAACAAAAGTTAACCTTTTCAGATCTCACTTAAGTGGGTATTTTTTGATGTGTTACAGGAGATCCAAAATTCCCGAAACGGTTCCCCGAAATTAAAATTTTCTATTCTGAATATGATATTTTAAACACTTTCTAAAATAGATTCTAATATAGAAATATCTCTCCCTTTGAATGCAACCCCAGCCCCCTTTGCCTGAATCCCAAAATTTCTAAATCATTTTTCGAAATTTCCTTCTCCCTTCGCTTTCGTCGCATCAAGAGAAGAACGCAACGCTCTCTATTCGTACTATCTCGCCAATCGATTTCGCATATTTGATTTTCAAAGGTTATTTAAGAGAACAGGAGAAAAGGAAATGGGGGAGTGGAGGAGACCAAAGGGGCTGAGGAAGAGAGAGTCAGACAGGTGGGGTCCATCCGCCAGCAACAACCGGAATAGGTCTCATGGCAAGCCTCCTAGGTTCCCAGAAGGTAATTTCGTTCTCCTCGAGTTTATGCCTTTGGTCTGAAATTCATTTTCTGTGGGGAAATTTGCGAGGTTTATTGAATATTTGGTTTATCAATTTTGCCCAAATCTACCGATGGATTTGCCCTTTGGGTTGATTTCTATTGACAGGGAGGAGAAGAACTTCTGAGATTAGATCGATCGATTCTTTTATTACTATCGTAGTTATTGACTTATTGTTGACATTTGATATTGCAAATTCAGAATCGGGTACTGGTTTCATATGTAGATAATTTGGGGCTAGCCAGATTAAATTTAGATTCAGGTTGTCATTTCTATTGCAACCGAACTTTGAAGAAGTTCGAAACAGTCGCAATTTAAACTTGCTCGATTATTACAATATGTTGCTATTATATACTAGAATTTTATTTTTCTTAATAAAAATGGTTTTATTATTAGTAGGTTTTAATTTTTGTATCAGTTATCAGTCAATTGATAAAAAAAAATTTCAAGTGCAAAAACAATTGGCATGTGTGTCACGTTGTGAATTTTCTTTTCCTGGATAGGTAAGACAGATTGTTTAATTTAGGATGGTAGATAGGTGAAATTAATTGTTCTGGATGAAAATTAGTGATTGTTAATTTCATGTTAGTGACCTAGTCAGGAGTTAAATATAGACCTGTTAAATATAGTCAGGAGTTAAATATAGACCTGTTAAATATAGCATACAAACTTCTTTGTCATGGTATCATATGTTACATATTAATATTAGAGTAAATATAACTGTGCCCCCCAGTTCCTGTCCCCCTTACGCGCCCCCCCCACTCAAATGCAATGATAAATTATTTTTAATTTTTTGTATAAATAATTTATTGAACAAATGCAATGATAATCATTTTTTAGTATAAAGACTTATACTAAAAAATATAAAGACTACTACATTTGAGTATAAAGACTTATATGAGGAGCGTGTAAGGGGGGCTTGTAAAAGGGGACAGTTAGTCGCTTCCTTTAATATTATTTTAAAGGAGGAAGTTTTACTAACAATATCATATGAATACTACATATTCCCCAAATGGATTTATTAGAAGGTTTCATCTGGTCTGGAATTGTTACAACAGTTTGGATTATTTTGTTAGATTCTTTTGTTTATTTGTTTGTGTTGTTGAAAGTATGTATAAATGGATCTTCTGTTTGCTTAGTATATTAAAAATATTGATTGCAATATCAGCTCTGTTACACATTAAGCTCTACAACAATCTCTCTTGCAGAATATACTTCTAATAAAATAAGACTAAAGCTAATGATCTCTTTTTATTATTCACAGAAAAAACAGAAATGCACTGGGAGGAAAAGTTCTGTCTAACTAATGGGGTTTGCTGGGAAAAGCTACTGGAGACTAAAAAGTACCTGCAGCAATACTCTGACATAACCGGTTGGGATGACTCAGCCGGGAAGGAAGCCTTTGACAATGCAAAGGCCCGTTATTGGGCCCAGATAAATGGACTGCAGCCAGAGATCCCCTTGCCTGATCCAGACATGCTCATCGACATTGTCGATCATGAAGCCTCCCTGTCTAACCTCAAGCTATACAAGAACCTTCATGGTTCTCTTTCCGAAGACGAGGCTGACAATGTTGATGACTGGAGTACTGATGGGTGCGGTGATGGTGGTGTGATTCTTTGGGACTCACACTATGCAAAAAAAGTAGAGGTGGTTTGGGGCGACTTCTCGACCGGGTGGGGAGACAATCACCCAATTAATCCCACCGGGTGGGGAGACAATTACCCAATTAATCCCACAGGATGGGGAGACAATTACCCAACTAATCTCACCGGGTGGGGAGACAATCACCCAATAAATCCCACAACTTATAAAGGTATTATACCAACTGGTTGGGGTGAGGCCGAAGAAGGGCTGAGGGGACCATGGAATGCTGGTGATGCGAACTGTTGGAACTATGGCATGAATAGTGGAAACCACCAGAATAGTTATGAGTGTGGTGCATCAGGGCAATATTGGAATTACTGTAATGCCACTGGTTATAATGCTGCGAACTGGGGCTACTATTACGGCAGGAATTACTCTGAGGAATACAACAGGAATGAAGCTGGTCGGTCCGGTTGTAATAATATTGGGAATGGGAATAAGAACTATAATAACAAGAGCAAGCAGTGGAGGAAGAAAGAGGATAGCTCCAGGCCTTTTTGCACACCTATGCATCAATCAACTCATAGTAATGATGGATGGAATGTTCCCAGGTCGGTGGCTTGAAGATAGGGGGAAGGGAACATATGGTATTATATATATGTGGGTATATATATATAGATATATATATTTTTTGGTTTTTTATGATCTGAATTCTTAAATTTAGCATAGATTTAAGTTGGTAGCATTTAGAGAATCTACCAGTTTTAGCAAAGAAAAAGAGGCGAATATGATGTTTACATTTGTGGATTTAGTAGTATGTTTGCCATTGTATTAGAAGCTTGTTTTGTAAGGTATGGAAAGGTTTTGCTGAAGTATAGAAGTGTGAATTAAATATTTGAGAGCACAGGAGCATGTGAAATGTTGGCTGCAGCGAATTGAAGAAAATAGCTGTTCTGTTAAGTTTTTGTTTCTTTGTGCTAATCTCTGTCTGTGCAAATAAATGTATGTGCTGGAGTTTATAATGTGTTTGGGTTGGGTTCCTAATTCTAAGTTGGTTTTATGTGCATACATGATTTATGGGTTTTAGGTCCCTTATCAAAAATTGGAGGGAGGAGCTTAGATTAAAGGCCTAGATTAAAAATTTATATGTTGCTGTTGATCTGTTGTATCAGTGCTTCAACTACTTTTCTGAGTTGATGCAATACTTGTTCCATGTACTCAGGAAGGTGATGAATACTATTTTGTGGCCAAAAATACTATTTTCTTTTCGAATTCAATATATGCATGTGTAAAGAGAAGAACCTAATTTATGAACTAAGTACTATCAAATATAATTATGACATAATTTTTAAAGGACACAAGTTTTCCATGGGTGAACTACTAATAGAGGATGGCAGTTCAAGTTGTATGATATTGTTGTCTTTAACATGAGTCAACAATATATATCAATCATGATAATAGCATAGATCGTATGCACTACAATTTAGCTACGTTAAAAAAAATCCTACAATATTTTACAAATTTTCTTTAAACAAAATATTGAAGGAAATCAATGTTAATGTCGATTGGCAATATCTAACTAAAATCACCCAATTAATCCCACTGCCTAGGACGTAATTATGTTAATGCAACATATGATGTTAAACATTTATATGATGGTATTGTGCCAAGTGCCAACTGATTGGGGTGAGGTGGAAGGCCGAGGGGGCCATGAAATGGTGTACCTGATGCGAAGTATTGAAATTATGATTTGAAAACTACTGAAATGGTTGATTTTGGTGCGTAAGCATGATAATACTGTGATTGTTGACTTGACCTCAACTTGTTTAACCATTTCAAAGGAAACCAAATATTGAAATTTGCACAATATAATTTTTAGTGTACACGTTTAAACCTGTACAGTTGATACTCACTAAGATCAGAATCATATTCCTTAAGTCAAGAGACGAACATTAATGAAAAAAACATGAAAAATGGAGCAAAATTGTGTAAAATAACACGATACGTTATAATGAGTGAGGGACTCGTTATAATGAGTTAGAAGGTCTCAAGAAAATAACTAAGTTTTAAAAAATTCAAGAAGAGTGTTGATGTAATACAAGAAAAGGCATTATGACGAGTCTCAAAAAGTTGGGTTCAAGAAGTCAAAGAGGCAGATGCTAAAAGGCAAATCTGAAAAAGTTAGAT